>JAUNZO010002755.1:0-222867 GCA_031894775.1 Chloris gayana
GTCAACATGTCTATATTATACTGGCGTAGCATTCTTTGAGGCAAACCTGTTTGTCATTCTATATTGAGGTTTGGATCACGCAAGATAGTTTAGTGTGACCAAATTATCTAGATCCTGAGTATATAGATTCACACATAGTGTTATTAAAATATCAGCTAAAAGCAATTTAAAAGTAATAAAAGATCCTGATTAATTACATGCACTCAAGAACAATATATACTAGTTGACGTGCTAGTGGGTTAGCTTTTATATATTAGTAGATTCCTTATTTTGATTACATATTGTCACAAATCTGCCAAGATATGGTTATATTATTTTGCTGTCTTTTATTTTATAAATTTTGTTGTAATATGTTATCTTTATTTATGAACTGAAGGGATTATATCGAAATTTTGAGAAATGCAGATCCTTGTACGGATTTTGAAAGACAAATGAATCCACTTATGTGTATTTTACTCATCATCGTAATCACGCTTCTCTAATTGATGCTGCCCAAAAGACAGAACTAAATGAAACAAAATCATATTCATCTAAGAATGGAAGAGATACTAAACTTTGTTCAATGAAGCAGTGGAACAACAAAAATAGTAAACAAAACGACTCAGGAAAGAAATAAACGGATGTCCCTTTATTGTTCAATTAATGATATATAGTGAGAGTGCATAGGAAGCAGTACAACAATAATAATAGGAAAAAAAGAATCAACAAATAAGAGAATATGTTCTCTGGAACTGTAAATTTTCCTATATGAAAGCCAGACATTTGAACTTCCATCTGAAAATTTGCAGATGAGGGAGGAGGGATTGGCCTTAATTGACGAATCTGCAGTTCCTCCTGATCTCGCCCTGGAAGCCGGTCTTCACCCCGATGCTGGCCATCTTGACGAACGCCTGGTTAAACTTGCCATCCCACAACCCGGGGATGAAGGCGTTGTCCTTGACCATCTGGGCGGTGGTCGGCGAGGTCATGAGCGCAGCATCGGATGTGAAGAGCACCTTCCTGTCCAGCACGTTCTTGAAGTACTGGTTGTCCAGCGCGTTGGGCGACACGATGTCCTGGTTCACGGTGGGGTCGTTGGCCGGGCTCGGGTTGGGTGGGCACCTTTGTCTCAGGAAGCTGGCGAACCCGGCCTCCATGTCGGAAGGCGCGTTGAGGCGGTCGTTGACGAAGGAGGAGCAGTGGGAGCGGCCGACCGTGTGGGCGCCCGAGAGCACCACCATGTCCTCGGCACTGAGACCCTTGCTGGCGAAGCTGGTGATCAGCTGGTTCACGTTGAAGAAGGGCGGCGGCAGGTCGTTGAGCGCCTCGGAGGAGCTGGAGACGCGCCCGTCGAGGCGGCCGGCGGGCATGTTGATCTTGACCCTGAACGCGCTGAGGAAGTAGGCGGCGTCGCGGGCGGCGAAGGCGACGATGTCGGCGCAGGAGACCTTGCCCGGGCAGGCAGCCTCGACGGCAGCCTTGGCTGCGTCGATCACGTCGAAGCCGCGCAGGCTCGGGTTGTTTGGTGGGCTCAGCTTCTCCGGCTGCGGGTTCGCCGGTGTCGGGTCCAGGAGGACAGAGCCGTCGCATCCCTGTAAGCATTATATTTCACGCGTCAATAATCACATTCTTTAATTTTGGCAACTTCGTATAAATGGAGGAGAAGCATTATTTCACCTGGACGAAGCAGTCGTGGAAGATCATGCGGATGAGACCGGCGCCGATACCGGCGTCCTTGTAGACGAACTTCTTCACCTCGTCCCTGACGATGGCCTCAACACTCGGGCACGTATCCTTGTAGTAACCCACCTGTAGCCCCTGGCACGTCGATGCCAGTACCAGGAGGCATGTCGCCGCCACGGCGATCCTGAATGGTGAAGAAGCCATTGTCCTCTTGCTCCTTTTGCAGTGAAAGTTCGAGCTAGTAAAGTGCTCGTGCTAATAACAGAGATGAGAATTAAGTGATGAACTGGTGCTATTCTCGTATGCATGGACGATATTTATAGATGGATATATAGTGACTAGATAAGATGATGATGAACTGGTGGGCGTTGTAGTTGGACACATGGTGCATTATGGAGCAACCACTGATTAGCAATCTAGCTGTAAGCTGTTGCAGAACATGGAGCGAAGAAGCCGCAACTAGGTCGGCATTTGACTAGCGGGATAACTTGTTCGTCTGCCCTGGCTTCATGTGCTGCCTCTTGTTTTGTTCCTGTTCGTTGACTTAGTTTCCTTTTTCTTTTTCTTTTTTGCTCTTCATCCTGAGAATGTTCCGTTGCAAGTATTATTTGTTTACTGCCACTCGCACTGCATCTCTCTGATTCTGAATACAAAATATCGACATGAACACTAATAGGTAGTTCGTGGCCTAATGTAGGGATTTTGTTGTTATTTCCTTGGGATTTACGCTCTTAAATCTAGAAGCTGTTTGTATCTTCTCTACTTCTTATTATTATTTTCTTTAGTGTTCTATTTTCTGTTTGGTGTCTGCATCCATGTAAGTTATCGTTTGGTGTCGCCTTCTTCAGTTCTCAATCCGATTACGTGTCGCCTCCTTCCATTCTGATATCCTCCTTCCGCTCATGATGCCTGAATCCTCAATGACGATAACTTCCGATCGGTGAAGGGCACGAGTAAGCAGCAGCTATTGCTCGACCTCTATGGCCTGCTCGCCCGGCACCTGAAGGACGTCGCGGGGTTTCCTGTGGAAGCCATCCTCCGCGGCGCGGTCTGTAAGTTCCCGAAAGAGGCCGGCGTGGTGCTTATGACTCTGGTCAGGTACTTTACGCGAAGGGCTAGCCGTGGCGCGGTTGGATCGGCTGCTTGACCGCCGGCCGGAGCTGCTCAACGACGTGCAGCTGAGGCAGATCTCGCACGATGTGCACGAGTGGCACGATAGGTGGAGAACTGAAGATCTTCCACGCTGACCCCGCGTGGCAAGCTGACGGAGGCTGTGAGAACCGTCGTTCCGGCAAAGGCGGAGGGGAAGCCATGCCACACACTCCTGGCTCGCGTTCGCCGGGATGTACGAGGGCACAAATGCGCTTCAAGTCGATCAACGACCTCGCCACAGCTGGTGGCTGGTGCAAGTGGGCAGGGTTGGAGTTGAGACACGGGAGCAACATGGCTGCCGTGGACCTCATCAGGCAAGCCACGTCAGAGCCATCGACTAAGGTCAAGAGACGGGTCGCCAGCGATGATCCAGTCCAGTTCAAGCTGCCACCACTCAAAGATGTTGAGGTCTCGGGATCGGCAGCAAAGAAGCACGATGGAGGAAGTTCTGCCATATTCAACTGGAGCGAGGAGAGTATCACAAGGAACTAGGTCTGCAAACTGATATGATCCTATAATTATTCCTAATAACATCCTTCTTCTTCACGTAGTGTTCGGAACCACCAAACATGCACCGCTGATGATGCTTAAAGCTATACTGATCTTTTATTGATATATGAATACATAGATTGGTATATGAAGCTTCCAACACTGGACACAGATGTTCCTTCTTCATGCCTCCATCCAGAGTTTCTTCACAGCTCAACAAAAGCAATCTTCACGTTGAAATTTGTTCTATTGTTATTAGCATATATTGGTACTATTACATATCTCTAATTTTTTTATTATTTCTCCTTGGTGTTCTCTTCCTGCCCAGACGTGCAAGCCGACCAGCCTAGACCAAGACGAAGGAAGAGAGCAGGTCGGTGGGACTCCATAGGGCGAGGCGGCGATGGTGGGGCAACGAGAAAAACCCTGCTTTAGGCTCAAAATCCTTCTCCGGTTAACAGAGTTTAAGACACGCCTGTAGCGAAGCACGAACACTTTTGCTAGTACATAAATAAGTCTATCTTAACAAGTCATGCAACAATTTAAGTTAAACTACAGAAAACTTTTAAGAAAAAATTTGGGAAGGTTATGCTTAAAGCAAAACTAAGTTTAGAAAGGGTACAGTCTGATTCTTGGTTCACTAATCTCTACTACCTCCGTTCTAAAATGTAAGCATTTATTGACTTTTCAGAATTGGGTTTGACTGTTTGTCTTATTCAAAAAATTTACAAGAATATTGATTATTTTGTTATATTTTGATTTATTGTTAGATATATTTTAAATATGATGTATTTGTTTTTATTTTTTCATAAATTTTTTGAATAAGACAAGAGGTCAAACATAATTCTGAAAAAATCAATAAATGCTTACATTTTGGAATGAAGGTAGTAGTTTTTTTCACCACTAGGGTCTTTCTTTTGGACCTATGCTAGTATAAAGGTTTAAATTTCACAAAAATTCAATTCTTCTCACCTTGCAATTTTCTATCCACATCATAATTCTCTTTTGATCCCTCGCAAAAAATAATTCGTTTTTGATCTATAATTGCCATCATATGCTCTTAATTAGACATAGGATCCTGTCCCAACGAGCCCATTAGAAAATGTTAGCCGTAGCAATGTTTACACCAGAAATTATATAATTTTAGAACTATATTATACAATTTTAGAACTATATAATTAAGATGATATTTAATGCTATTAAACTATAAGAATATGTTAAAAATATATATTATATTTTCTCCCGTAAGGTTCATGAAAAATTATCATTATGCAAATTTTGAGCACTAAACTCAGAAGGACAAAGAGAAATAAAAAAGAAAAACTGGCGTAAGGAGTAAATCTTACCAACTTAAATTCTTTAAGGGTGTAAAGTGGGTCAATATATTTATTCGGAGAGTAATTTGGACAAAGTGGATTGTTCGGGGAGTAAAATGGACTTTTCTCAAAATTAAACTCCATTGAAAGGGTTTGAGTTTCATCTCTACACATTTAAGAATTCTTATTGGTCAATTGGAAGAAACATTTAAGTGATGCACAAGCATATGAAATCGTGAAATAAACTTAGTGTCGAGAGACCTAATTTTATTTAGCTATTTCAAAATTATAGGATGACATGGCACTCTTGAAAATCATGTAATGAAACTTTGCACTGAGAATGGTCTAAGGTCGTCGTTGCACGGGATCATCTTACATCTGGCTAATAAGCTATTTTTAGTGCAATAAAAAAATTAAATAGAGAAGGCATCATCGTTTACATATGCAGCTATTATTACAACTAACAGTGAGTCATATTATCCCATTCTTCCAGTATTGGGTATTTTGCTGTCTAAGAGTCGTTGGTAATAGAATGGTCGCTTAAATTTGCAACGGACGACTGTTCCAAAACTGTTCAAGAAGTTCTAAACAAGGCATCAGCTGGAAAAATAAAGTAATTGTGTTAGCCAACGGTGCATATAAAGGTCATCTCTCTTGGTGGTAGATAAAGAGTTCATTTTCTATTTTTTGACAGGCTACGGAGACTCATTATTTCGACATGATTGAAGTGTCTTATGTCCCAAAACACTTCCGTCATGTCGCGAATAGTGTTTCGTCTAACCTAAATTTTTTGGCTGAGTCCACAATTGGGAATAGGGAAAGCAAAATTGATAAATTCTAACCCTAGTTGTCATTTCTTGCCTTCTTCATGTGTGTGGTAGGTAGTGATGATAAGATTAGGCAGTTTCATACGAATGTTAAAATTTGTCTACTACAAAAGCTTAAACTTTGTCTACCGCACTCATTAAATTCTACATCTACAGATGTCAACGTTTTTAATTAATTCATCGTATGAAATTACATTTGGAAGTGCTGTATCTCACGCTTCCTGTTTCGAGTATCGTGCTGTCATATGGACTAAGGTTCTGTTCAGGTCCACTCAACTAATTGTTAATTCTGAATTAATAATTAGTTAACTAATATAATTAACTAGCTAACAAATTAGTCAGATACATATTTAGAAGCTAGACTAATTGTTAGTCCAATCTATATTAAAATGTCTAACATACCTTGACTAATTATTAGTCCATGATTGTTCAGAAGTCTAGTACTATGTTTTAGGAAAGAGATAATGGGTATTTAAATATTTTTGCATTCTTGTAGAATCATTAGATTAAATTAACACATTTGAATGGACTAACAGGAATTAATTCCCTAATAAATTAAATTTAGTTCCTCTATTAATTACATGTTCAAAAATTTTAAGACTAATTTTAATCAGCTAACAATTAGTGTTAGATGAATCTAACATTCTAACCATTTGTCGGCCAAATCAAACTTGTTTGGAACCTTCAACAAAGCCTCGCAACTCCTCCACCACGTACACGGACAATGGGGAAGAAAATTTTCAATCGGGACACAGAAGAGAAAAATATTTTGGCAAGTTTTACTCTAAAACACTCTAAAAGTATGATATTTGTTGAAAGACATCATTTTTCTTTAAATTTGCTTGTGGATACCGGAACTTTGTGGATATTTGTTGTGGCACACTTTTGTAATATCAAATAACTATTTCAACATTTTTATCCTCTTACTCGAAATACATTACAATTTGAACATTGGCTATCCATGCCTATTTTTCAAAGATCTTTTTTCGATTATTCATATAGTTTGATTTATAAAACAAACATTTTACCCAATATAAATATTTAAATAGTACTAAAAAGATCATTTAAAAGTACTCATAGATAGGCAATGTAGTATCACTACGCAAAATTTCAAATTGTTACGTATTTCGAGTAGCAAAATTTCAAATTGTAACGTATTTCGAGTAAGGATATATAAATATTGATAACAAATTCATATTACAAAGTGTGTCACAATGAATATCCATAAAGTTATCTTGTCTATCGGCAAATTACAGAAAAAAACGATGTTTTTCGGCAAGTATCATACTTTTAGAGTTTCTAAGCAAAATTTGCCAACTTTTTTTCTAGTTGCTCAGAAAGAAACACAATTTTTAAGTGGCTTAGAATGGATTTGCCCACAGTTTGTACGACGATTATCAGATATTATGAAAATGAAACTCCAGTGCACCCATCGGATCGATCTCTTCTTTCTCTCTTCGTTCTCTCGCTTCCCTCTCTCTCTCTGTCTCTACGAAACAAGAACAGGGGGCGGCGACGGGCAAGCACAGCACGGAGTTCGGATTCGCCGCGTGGGATCTCAGACTCGCCGCCCGTCACTACCCTCCCCCGCTACCCATTCGCAGGACGCCCAGCTCGCCTGTCCCCATCGAGTGGGAGCTGGACCTGCCGCCCTGTTCCGCCCCATCTGCCCTCTCTCATGGCGAGGACTCGGTAACGGCTGAAATTGCTAAGGTGAGAAGGTTTTGTTTGCAATTTTACTTCGTATAGGTTCGATCGGGGCTCTATGTTTATAGAATTTCAGAATTTGTTTAAGGATTCATCTTAGTTTAGTGGATCTAATTCATTTTATTTTCGTGAAAATGTATCCAAATCTCAAGACATTGGTCGAATTCAATTTGGCATCTTTTTCTGCATATTTTCTATAAAAAATGAAAATTGTAGTTCCTAATTTTTGTAAGTTTAAGAAGAACACCATTGTCTGCTTCAAATGAACAAAAACGGGTTGAATCAATTAAACGCGTGTACATTGGGATGGTTTTTGCAACAAAATAACTTATGGTCGGAACCTCATACTCCAAGTGATATATAGGGTGGTTTATGCTTATCCCCATATTATCTAGGTGTTGCACATAGTATTGGAGAAAATTTCCAGCTGCTGCACATATATTTTTCTTTCTTTTTTGCTATGATTTGTTCTTGTGTGCTGTATAAAGAGGTATGTGAGAGCCAGACATGGAAGAAATGATCATAGCCATTGATTTGTCCTTTCATGCGGCTGGCTGTGCAAAAAGAAACGAAAATTAACAAGAAACAGTGTATAGTCCTACTATAAAGGTATGGCAATGTTGAAAGTGCTATTTTAGATAAGCCTATGTTGTGAGTCCTATTTGACAGAACAAGCGAACTTAATAATCAAAGGGGTAAATTCCTTCAAAACCACTGGCTTAAACTTCAATCTCTTCATTGCCACTGAGAAAAACAGAATCCCATCAATGCCAGCGGAAGTTAAATTTTATCCTTTTATTGCCATCGATTAAAAATAGGCTCCTATCAATGCCAGCGTCACTTAAATTTTATCCCTCTATTCTCCTTGTCTTCCGTAACTGGTACTTGCAAGAAGACCTATTTGCCCTTATCTTCATCGGTTAGTCCATATCTCAATCATGCTACAGTTTACACATGCAAAAAGAATAAAGATATGATCAAGTGTCTCTCAATGGTGCATCTGCCGTAGCTTTGTTTTAGATAATCGCAACCTGCCCACCTTCTCTCAATCTAGTACCCGTTCCTCAATCGACATGTGGTCTTCTTTCTGATCGAAGCCTCCCATATCCCCGCTCAATCCACCCAGTTGATCTGCAATTCCTAGCATTTGACAATCGGATCCCTGAGATATTTTTTATGGAGAAGCAATTTGATGGGATGGGATTAATTTTGGTGGTGATTTGGTAGAGGGCACTTAGAGTTCTTGGTTGGGGATCGATGGGGGAATCATTCTGGTGATGCGTGCTTTGTTTCTTCACTAGGAATCCATATGAGTTGGACTTCATGAGCTAGGTACTTGGTCACATAGGGGCACTTTTGGCATTTACCAGGTGCAGTCACCATTCGCATAAATGGATGTGGCTGCGGTGGCTTGTAGGCGAAAAGCTTTTAAGATCACTGGCATTGACGGGATGAAAGTTTTTTTTGTGGCAGTGAAGACATTTAAGTTTAAGCCAATGGTTTTGAAGGAATTTTCCCTAACATAAAACTTGCCCACTCAAACTCCTCCAATTCCAAGCAGCACCATAGTGGTCAGAACGGGGCACAAGCTTAGGGTTGGCCCTCCTTGTCCAGCTTTGTCAGCTCTCCCTCCCCAATTATCGAATCATCCTCCCTCCTCTGCAGTTGACATTTACGCTAGCTGTGATGGGTTAATCCCTCCGCGGAAGTGGAAGAAACATTCACCCTAGGCAGGAACGGGGGCAGGGATAGGGATGGGATGCCGAGCAGCTGTTTCTGGAGACAGATAGGGTGGTTGCCCTACATCGCCGTATCGGTTGGTCTGCCTCTGTTACCGTTGTATCATTCTGATTACTGTTTCTTGGTGCATGTAGAACAATGCTGGGGGCACGAGTGCATCTGAAGGGATGGCAACAGGCAGCTGTTGCATTTGGTTCTGCATTTGGGGCCTTACTTGACCCTAAAAGGGCTGATCTGATAGCTGCTCTTGGAGAAACTACTGGGAAGCCAGCATTTGAGCGTGTGCTGCAGCGAATGAAGAACAGTACAGAAGGCCGGGTAAGACCATACTGCCCCTCTATCATGAGACAGTTTTCTAGGCCATTTATAGCTTTTAGTAAATTGTAATAGCAGATTTTGTGGACCATTGCTGAAATTACCCCATCAGTGAAATAGATTTGTTTTTCTAATGTAAAAAATATTAACTGCCAAGATGATGACTCTGTTACTAGGACGCTTGTGAATCATTGTGTTGCCCCTTTTTCCCGGATTTTGTGACTCAGAGTAAAACATGTTACATAGCCAATCACATCCCTATATTATTCAATCCTATATTGAATATGCAGTTATGTACCATGATGTTCTGATTTTTTCCCCATCCATGTTGCTAACATAACCTTATTTCTCCAGGAAGTTCTTTTGGAACGTCCTCGTGTCATATCCTCACAGGTTTCTCATGCCTGGGACATGCCTCAGAACACATTCGGCGCGGCATATGCTCAGTTCATGGGATCCAGAAACTTCTCACCAGATGACCGCCCACCTGTACGTTTCATGGACACAGAGGAGCTTGCATATGTTGCAACACGTGCCCGTGAGGTGCATGACTTTTGGCACGTGCTGTTTGGCCTTCCAACAAACCTGATTGGGGAAACTGCACTCAAGATGATAGAATTTGAACAGATGTTCCTTCCAATGTGCATACTCTCTGTTGTCGGGGGATCTGTAAGGTTCAATGAGAAACAAAGAGCGCTGTTTTTTCAGCATTACTTCCCATGGGCAACAAAAGCAGGTCTCAGATGTACAGATCTGATATCTGTTTACTATGAAAAGCACTTCCACGAAGACTTGGAGGAAGTGAGGAGGAACTGGGGTATTATACCATGTCCTGATCCCAAGAAGTGTAACATATAGACTAGCCTATTCTGCATGAAATGACCGCTTTCGGTTTCCATCTTTGGGCTGTTAATTGCTATGTCCTAACATGAGGAGCTATGTTACTAATAGTTATCTAGTGTGTTGGGTAGAATGTTACAGGACAAGTATTCTTGATTTTTTGCAGTGATCTATGAATTTTTTTGTATGCTCAATACTTGCCAATGCTTAGAGAATAGATATTTTGTTGGATTTAACGAGTGCAAATAGGGTCAAGGAACCAGGATACAAGGTGGCAAGAGAGATGGACTATGGTTTGAAGCAGCGAAGAGATGTTTGTGGTGGGAAGCACAAGAACTAGCATATGGGATACCGACAGAACCTAGTTACGGTGGTACCATCCGGGCTCGTTCTTATAAATATCGTACTTGCTTAGAACTGCTAGGCAATACCATTTCAAATAATGGCTCCCAATTGAGAACTTCAAGTTGAAACTGATCTTGTGTCTTTTAAATTTATCATATATAAATGAATTTTTATCATGTATATCATCTGATAATTATCAAGATTTTCCACATAATTTTCAAAGTACGCAAGGGAGAAATGACAAAATAAAATACTGATCAGCAATAAACATTTAAATGTAATAAGCTCTAAGAACAACATGCACTATTGTATTGTCTATCATATAACCTGTTTTGGATACTTGAATCAACACCATGACAACTGGAACATGAGTTTGAAACAGGCCAAGTATACATAACTCTGAATGTTCATTCTTATTAATCCAGAAGATGAGGTCAAGGAACCAAAGTATACCTTTAATTATATTACTTTTACAAGTTTAAGGATGTGATGACTTCAATAAGGGAAGCAGCGAAATGCATCTGAACTTCCTCATCAATCGTCTCAAAGAGAGGGAAATGAACGAATAGAGATTTGATATTATGTTCCACTGCAAATCTAAGAGAGTGATAATAGAGATAATTGCACACAAATCGGCCTGCATCATCTGAAAGCATAACGTCGTAACCCATCTGTCGGAGTGACTTGGTTATGTCCTTCACCGGAAGTGTAGTCTGCTTGATCAAAAGTAATATATGTGTTTCAGCTTTTCATTTTTTGAAAAAAAGAAAATGCACTTTAGCTGATGCTATTGATAAGATAACAGAGATGGAAACGGAAGGATGTTTAGTTAAACAATCTTCTAATGTCTGGGGAACATTAGGGCCTTTTATTCATGGGATGTATTTGAATTGGAATCCTTAGAGTTCGACTTGAATTTAAACTACTTCACAAAATTTTCCAATGCGCTGAAAAAGTAAATTTAACTAATAGTTCGAGTTTAATAAATTAATGGTATAAACAAAAGAATGTGAACAAATAAAGCATATTAGTACACTTTAATGGAACAATAATAGAAAAATTTAGGATGAGTTGCAAGCAAAGAACTTGCAGAACAGCTGCTATGAGCACACTCATTTGTGGGTTAATATAAAGTAAACTACAAACATATAAATATGCAAACATTCTGATCCATCTGTTGCTGTTTTCAATTCATTCACAGAACCACACTCATATATTTAGCACAAAAATACATCACGGCACCGCCGATACCAGGACAATTTTGGGTATAATGGGCTATGGAGTTCACAAAATAACTAAAGTTGTGAAAGCAAACAAAAGTTCGATAAATTTTGTGAGACATACCAGAATTTTGGCTATGGGATAAGGAAGAAACTTAGCATGGTAGTAAAAATTTTTGCAGGAGCAAAAAAGTAAATGACAACAAACTATATGTAATCTATGGAAGTTTTCGTGTGGGCCATGCAGAATCTATAGAACTTAGGGCTTGTTTGGTTTGCTACCATATCTTGCCATAGATTCTTCTGAAACTTGCGGGTAATTTGTTCATCACACTTTTGGCAAGTCTTGGGAAGGACGAGTCAATGACAAGTGGGGTAGTAATGTGGCAAACCATAGTTATGGCAAAGGACCAAATAGTCACAAAAGAAAAAAATGGCATCCAATCATGGCACTCCCAATCTTTAGCACTGAACCAAAACAACAAAATGGTAAATAATAAGCTTTCTAGTAGGCATTCCCAAATTGATCTTTCTTAATGATTTTTGTATGTAATTGTTGAACTATACCTGTCTTGTTTGCGAGATGTTTCCATCGGATGATAGGATAGGAACCCTCTGAAAATAAGTACAGTTAAATAACTAATTGAAAAGAGGTGAAGTAGAAACTATTTAATGAAAATCAGACATTGTTGTGCAGCAAATTATCAGTTGTAAATGCATTTCAACCTGTGGTTTCCATCCTATCTCATCAGGGCAGCAAAAAGTAGCTTCATTAACGGCTTGATTCTCAATAGCAAACCTAGTTAAACCACTGTTGGCTCCAAAATGCAGCTGAAATGTTTTTCATAGCCATAAGTTAATAGGTATATATGAATAAAAATATTGAAAGAAGCAAAAATATTGATGATTTGAAAACATATGAATATCATCTGAGCCATTAATATCTATTGTCACTTCACTTTATTTTTTAGAATTTTGCTTCACTTTATTTACGAGCTGAATATCATGATTTGCATTAATATTTGTTCCTGCAGCTAAAGGAAACAGCTGTTTATACCCAGATTCCATTCAGTTAAAAATAGTACAATGATATCACAAGTGTGTGGAATAATAATAAAACTTGGTTGACGGGGGAATACCACCCCAACGCTTTTGTTTTTAAGAAGATGTCCGCTCGAGCCTGGCCGAGAAAGCTCAAAAATGGAAGTGATTTCCATTTAGAATACCGACACCTGGATAAAATATGTACAAAATCCAGAATGTATTTCCAACTTCCATGCTAAAGTTACTTTTGTTTTTCCTTTGTCAATAATTTTTTATTCTGAAGAATAAAATTAATAAATGACAATTAAGACATAGATCAATGGTGGACTTTCTTCGGTAACAGATATGCTGTACAAAGATAAGTTGAGAACGTACCAAAATTACTTGCTGGTTCTGTGATCCATGTTCTCTGTCCACGACTGTTGACTCCAAAAACTCATACAACGGGCCAAGGGCACTCTGCCCGGCAGCCTCAAGAACAGTGCAGTTTCCAAGTACAAGGCCTTTTGGTAACCCTCTGTTTTCCATGAATGCTTTGAGATTGCATACAATTTTCTCAGTTGGGTTCTCAGCAACTCCATGAAACTTCTTGAATCCAGTGACATGGACAGTCACAGCAGAAGGCCCCTCGGAACCCATCTACCTCCTTATGTAATGTCTAACAGCGAAAGGAAACCTGCCCGAATAAAACCTGGATAGAGATGCTTAACTAATAAATATCAGAAGAGAGAAGTCCAGTCACAATACGGCAACATATAGTGATGCCAAGGACCCCCTTGAGTCTGCTGCCAGTCAGAAAAGCATGTTTGTCAAGGTACTGAATAGTACCAACTACCCAACATGAATGAATGCATTGACACATAAAACATGTGAGTAAGCAAGCAGCAAGTAACAATACAAGCCATTCATCAACATTGCTGTCCGGAAAGAAGCTAGTTTAAACACGCCAGTGAAAGTCATAAAGCATGGCCCACTGTCCTAATCAACTTCACAAAGAAACAATAGAAATTCATGTTTTCTATTGGCAGGACGCCACGGAGAGATGGAAAACGATGGACGCAGACATTGCTTTCAGTTTCAAACTGGGAAAGGAAACATTAAGAAGGAAATCAACTATAAATTGTAAAATAATAACCAAAACGTCAACCGTAATCTTGAATATATCATACGAACAGATGGAAGCTCAGAGTTCAAACAATTCAGTGCGGAAACAATGCAAGTAAGGAGCGCTAAATTCACACGTAACACAGGCAATAAAGTCGTGTAGGACAGGTGCACCCCAGCATCATCTAGAAAACGCTCAGGACTTTCTGTTCCAGACGGCGCCACCACAGGATCAAAGAACAATAAGGGGTCCAGGTCCAATGAAACTATGAAAGACACCGGCTTTGAGCAACGGAACTCCCCCATGGCCGCATCACGATAAGGCCTCCCCGGACCGCGGAAAGAACCCAACCCGCAGTTTAGCACGGGCGGCGGAGTAGAACTAGAGGGCCAATCAATCCGAAGAAGGCATCACTAGTACTAACCTCGGGAGCGGGGCAACGACCGGCGGCTCTTCCTCCTTCTCCGGCTGCTGTCTCCGCCCGCGGCTGCAACAATTTCCTCTGCGCTCAAGGTGCGAGGTCAAGGTGGGGGAAACGGGAGACTGATGAGAATGAAAACAAGTGCAGAGGAGCTGGGTCAGTTCATCCGTCATCCGGCCTCTCTTATTGAAGCGAGTCCACGTCGGACTGTCATAGTCTACGTTTAGGGAAGAGGAGCAAGTCCGGGTCCCGCAAGACAGAGACAAGAGACAGATCACAGATGACACCGGGCTCGTGTGTAAGCGGCTTACAGGTGCGGTGGTAAACGGATCTTAACAATTACTCAGTTCCAAAATTATGTTAGACCATGTTGAGGCAATAAAAAAACATGTTAGACCATTCATCTTATTTAAATTTTTTTAAAAAAAACTATTATATATTTTGTTGAGAATATTTTTATCACTAAAGAAACTTGAATAAATATTTTCAATAAGATAAATGGTTAAACATTGCGGAAAAATGAATGACAACAATAATTTTGAAATGAAGGGTGTACTTTCCATGGCAGAAATTACATTGGTAGCATATATTGCACCATGAATCATTTATGCATCTATATAATTATCAATAATAACAAATAAGGATTTCTGTCAAGATGATACTTGATGATGCATGTGAACCTTTCAAGCAAGAGTTGTGCTTAAATGGGCGGTGTTGAAGCATTACCCTCTGACCACCACGGCAACTCGTCAACAATTGAAACCATATGCAAGATTATTATAATTTATTTTTGTAACGGTCCTAAATGAAGCTCAGTAGAGGATACATTGAATTCTTTCTACTCCTCCGTCCAAAAATGTAAGGATTTGTTGACTTTTAGCTTTCGTCTTTGACTATTTGTCTTATTTAAAATATTTATACAAATACCAAATTTAATAAGCAATACTTAAAATATATCTCATGATAAAACAAATTATAAAAAGATAAATAATCCTTTTATAAAAAGATTGAATAAGACGAGTGGTCAAACCTAAAGTCTGAAAGTCAACAAATGCTTACATTTCTGGACGAAGGTAGTACACAAAATAAGGAGATAATCTATATAAATATAATACCATTTATCCACAAAAATGTACTTAATACAATTACAAGAGACTAGTCCATTAATCTTCATGAGAATCTATATGTGGACAAAAGGATAAATTATTCTTAACATACATCACAAAAAATAGTGTAAATTAACTAATGACTACATTATTGCTTTCGTTTTTTCCTTCCAAAAATATGGCACCCCTTTAAATTAGAAGAGAAATAGAGAATGACATCTCATATTATTGCATCTTTTTCTCGAGTCTACTTTATCGTTTGGTTCACTTGTATTGTATGATCATGATGCAAATCATCCTTATGTCACGTGATGACACACCAGAGTTAGCATCATCGTTTGGATAGCACTCTGATTGCAGTATTTACCTTTAATTTTTACCATAGCTTAGAACTGTACTCCCGTGCACCCTCGCATTGTTAGTAACTCCTAAAATAAGAATCTTGGGATAGAGGGTACATATTTTGGTATTGCGAATTTCAGTTATTTCAATTTTTTTACTTCAAATTAATATCCGACACAATCTGACTCCATTTATATTTACCCTCATCTTACTTGAGAACAACTTCTATTATATCTGTTTGAGACTTCATTGTTTTCTTATGTATTTATGAAGTGATTTGATTGATGATAATAGCAGTCCTATTTTTACAATTATTTTTTATGAAGGAGTTTCTAACAATTGAAGAATGCCACACCAAATCTCTGTAATGATGTACTTTTCAAAAGATAGAAATACTGCTTTAGGAGGTGGATCAGTCTTTGAATACCAGCTTCAAAACTAGTAATGCCGTTTGGAAGACACTTTCTATGTTGAAAAATGCCAAAATATATCACCTTTAATTGAAAAAAATCTTTGTATGATGTGTACAAATATAACTAGTGATTATGTTGTGTTGGTTATAAACAGTAAGAACAAACATACTTGGTGCACCTGTGACCATGTTGCAGCTAGGCGTTGGCATAAAAACCGAGAACCAAACACCAAAAACGTGAAACTCCAGACACCGGGTATTACTTCGGGTAGCAAACACAGCTAACCGAAGGTTTTTATTTTCAGCTTAGGTTCTTATGCTCGGTTACCCAAAATAACCGAACAAATCAATTACCTGACATGACTACGTGAGTTTGTGTGAGCCCGTGACATTTCTTTTGTGAAAACTGTGTGAGTCCTTGACTTTATTAGTGGACTAATAGTCCAGCCCATGTTACGTTTACGTTGATCTGCTGTGCTTACCTTTACCCTACCCGCTGATTCAGCCGAAAAACCGTCGTTGGCTTCCCATTCTTGCCTTTGCCCTGCACTGATTCAGGACATAAAGTTGTGACTTGTGAGACATCCAGAGCTGTGATAGTGACCATGCAGAACTATTTCTTTTTATTTGTGTCTATTAAGTCAACTTAGTGGTTCTAATTTTGTAAATGGTTTTGTATGCTGGTGAATGTTGGTCGTATCTACGCACTCACTTATATACAGCAAAAGAACGGTGTACAGTTGTAGCTCTTTTCCCCTAAGAATATTTCAAGGTTTAATCGAATCCACATAGAAAAGAGAAATTTTTACTAATTATTAATTACTAACAGATTGCAATGATAGTATGTGTATAAGAATGACGAGGATGTACAATGATGAATACTAACAAAGATGTAACACGATAATTAAGAATTCTCTCCTTATGATTGGTTCACTAGTATGCAAATTCAATCTCATTAACTCAGATAATCTATACTATAAGGAGCGAGTTATATGATTTTTATTTGCCACCTACGATCTTCTACCCACCCTCACCATCCACCTTAGATCTTGTCTTTCCATCAAACCTCGCACCGTCAGATCGAGATTGGTCCCACAAATTGTCCATGTCACCATTACACCCCATCACAAAAGTTTATGCTACCATGTGTTGAGGAGAAATGCCCATAATTTATTTGTCACCTGTGTTTAGCCTAACCCGCACCTATACCCTCAAATCACGTTTTCAACACGCCGGTTCATGTCCATGTATGACCATTACTTACCGTGTCATAAAAAATGACCATTAATTCGTTTCCATATACTGCTGCAGCAACAACAATCAAGAGGGGATCGTTGGTGATCCGCTCTCCTCCAGCGATGAATTATTTTTCTATTATTCACTTTCCATGAAGTGAGAGAGTTTATTTCCATATTTTTTTACGTGCTTTTCTCCCTGATAATTTTTCCTTCACTTCTTCCTTCCATGCATCATTGGTGATCTGCTTTGGCATTGTTCACCATCTAAGCTGAAGCTGAGCAAGGAGGCTGGCACGAGGGGTGGTGAGACACCACCGGTGGCCACTATGGGGCGTGATTCCGGAGGAGGATGCTCATCGCCGGTGTCGAGGGACGGTCGATGTGGCAATCGCTGGCGATCGGGAGACTGTAGCGGCAGTGGGCGAGGGGATCTCCCGGTCGGATTCTCCAGCGATGGCAACCGATGAGCTCTCCATCATCTCCAGCGCCGTGCTGAGGAAACTTCTCCGACAAGCTCTATCAAAAGTGGAAGAATGCCGCACTTGAGGTGAGGGGATTTGGTTCCTTGCTAGCCATTGATTTTTGAGGAATTGCGATGATTTTGAGGCAGATTGTTTGCCGTGGCTGGGCCTCGTGCACATTGCTGGGATCGTTAAACAGCTCACGACAGTAGGGGAGCAGGAAAAGATATCAACAGTCATCCAGCTGCTCACTAACGATTTCACCTACTCACCCCAAGCGAAGCACCGGAAGGTTTGCTAAAATTGCCGCAGTCATGTTTCTGATATTCATAGATTAACCAACACTTGTATCTCTTTACATCAGGATCTGATCATGAACCTATTAGGTAGCTTGCAATAGAACGAGAAAGTTGATGGTACAAGCCTTTCCCCTTGTGGACATTGAAGTCTAATATATTTCTTTGATTCAATGTTGCAACTCTCGACTCTTTTTTAGGAGCACAGTCTGGAATATGTTCTCAAACATATTTGAGTTCTGACGATTGAGTTATCAATCATAGTACTTTTCTGCTTGTAGGATCATGATACTAATTGATGAACTAATTGTAGCAAAGCTGAAACATGTTCAGTTTGGTATTATTTTCTTAATTATTTTACCTTTTGAGGTTGTCATTATCATGAAAAACATGTAGTTGGCTTTTTTCTGGCCAAAAGTTGTCCATTCTTTATTATCTCATTCGAATTCTGATTCTTTAGGCGCATAATGAGAAGAAATAGAAGGCATTAGGGACGAGGACAATGAAGAAACATAACGGTATTTATTACCTTCCTTGACGAAGAAACTATTTATTCCTGGTGAGGAGTTTTAACGAGGGAAGGAAAGTTGTTGACTGTTGAGGCAAAGTTGTGGTGGATCCTCAATTGCCGTTGACGAAGAAACTACTTATTTCAGATTATTACCGTTGGGACAAACCTAACAAGACCTGGGTTGGCAGGGTGCAGAGGAAACAAATAGGGAGGATGGTATACATAAATCCGGCCGAAGGAGGAAGGTATTATATGTGTGTCCTGTTAAATCATGTATGTGGGGCGACATCATTCGATCATCTTAAATCCTACTGGTGTCACATATTTGACACTTAGGGAGGCATGTGAAAAAGGAGGACGCGTGCATATTGATGATTCTCTCGACATGTGTCACCGACACTGCTATATGTGCAAGGTTGGTTTATAACAATCGTGGTAGTACAAAATCGCATGCATGTCGCACGTGCACAATTGCTAGTAAACTTAGTATTCTACAAGACATGGTGGTTTCGTTCACCTTGGCTTGTCACATGCAAGAAGCTATTAGCTCCCCACTGGTTTCTTGCACTATACGATGAGCAAAAGCGTAATTGCAAGTTACACTTATGATAAGAATAGATGGGTCTATTTTTTTTGTAACTGAGTGCATCGCATAGACTGAATCCATCAAGAGAGGTTCAATGAGAGTAAGAATTTTACATAGCTAGATCCCCGCACCGAGAGAAGAGAATATGAGACTATCCACTCATCCTTCGACTGAACATGGTGGAGGGATGAAAAACAACGCTAGAATGCGCTTGTGCTGATCGGTGCAACCATTGTGCCAATCGACACAGGGTTCCTTCGGTGATCTGGTTGGTATTCACCGCTACTATCTTAAAACCCTAGCCTTGTAGTGGTTATTAGACTCTAATCGTCGTCTCATCGTCTCTTCCTTTTGGTTGTTGTTCTCCTCTTTATCTTTGACGACCATGGCATGAGGCATCCACCGACTCCGACTTGAATTCTACTGGGCTATCCTCCTTCTCGGACAGGGCCTCCTGATTGGGCTTTTCTTGAGTGTGCCGATCGGCACGGCCCACCTTCTTGGCCTTTTCTCCCTTGCTCGTTGTTCCTTATCTGCAATTGTTCTATTTTCCACCTATTTCTTGTATTATACGTCAAAACAGAACAACTATGAATATATGCAATTATGGGGTTAATTACCATCACAAATCATCAAATCAAGACGTATTGCACAGGTGGGGGTAAGGCCTACCGCTGATACCCTTCCCCGGACCCGTACAGTGTGGGAGCTCTCAGCACTGGGTATGACCTTTTAAATCATCAAATCAAGACGTAAAACATCCCCTTTTGATAGATAAAACGGGTATCTAGAAGCTGCCAACAGTGAAAGTTTGGGTAGTTTGGGTATAGCCGAGAACCGAACCGAACTTTATGTAGCCAAAGTTTTTGGATACCTAGAAAATAATACCTACTTCGGATATCAATTCTCAAGAACGAAAGTAAAAAAAAAAAAACCAAAAAACCGAACCAAAACTTTGGGTAGAACCAAATGCCCAGGCCTAGTTGCAACAACTTAGGGCGATCTAGTCCCAATTACACGTGGCGGGGGGGGTTACACACATGCTCCCACTAACCTTCGAACTGACCTACTAACTAGGTTATATGATAGTCTTACTTCCCACAAGAATATAACATTGTGGAGGCAAATTTTCATCCTCATGCACACAAATGTACATTCTCACTCTGGTACATACACGTTCACCAAATGCCTAAAGTCACATGAGGTTAGAATGTCACACATACAACACAATCCCACTAAATAAGTATGCCACATCCTCATCAGCATGCATCCACACAACATAACCCCACAAGACACATGACTAGAAACATTTTCCTCTTAACATGCCATGTGCCATGCTATGAGGCCACTCTTGCTCCACACACGTCATGCACCATAGTCACGACAGTTAATTCTTCATGATAAGATAGAGGAAATTTCACAAAACTACATGTTTTGTAACAAAACTACAGGTTTAAGAAGATGTATCATAAAACTACATATTTGGTGTAGCTTTGTATCACAAAACTACAGATTTAACAGAATGTATCACAAAACTACAGATTTAAGGAGTTAATTTATCACAAAACTCTAGCTTTTAACTTTGTAAAATTTGTAGTTTTACAATTCACATATATATACACTAAATATGTAGTTTTGCGATAACAACTGTTAAATCTGTAGTATTGTGATACAAGGTGCATTAAATCTATAGTTTTGTGATACACTTCTTTAAATCTGTAGTGTTGTGATAGTTTTAGCACAAAACCGTATAGTTTTGTGAAATTTACTCTATAATAATAATAAGATAATAAAGAAAAGTAGTATTACATTCCATCTTTATTCAGCAATTGTACATAAATACACAACATCTTAAGGAACACAAGAAGCTACAACAACAACAACAAAAAAAAACAAAGAAATAAACACAAGATATGTCCTTGGGAAGTTTTCAGTTGCAATTTCGGGAGCCCATTGCTGCCAACAACAAGTTTATAAGCGAGTGGAGGTTGTGTAACCTCTTATTAGTTGACGAACCTGCAGTTTCTCCTGATCTCGCCCTGGAAACCAGTCTTGACCCCAATTCCCGCCATCTTAACGAACGCCTTATTGAATTTGCCATCCCACAGCCCGGGAATGAAAGCGTTGTCCCGGACCATCTGGGCCGTGGCCGGCGAGGTCATCAGCGTGGCATCAGAAGTGAAGAGCACCTTCCTGTCCAGCACGTTCTTGTAGTACTGGTTGTCCAACGCATTGGGGCTCACTATATCCTGGTTCACGGTGGGGTCGTTGGCAGTGGCAGGGACGGGGTTGGCTGGGCACCTTCTCCTGAGGAAGCTGGCAAACCCGGCGTTCATGTCTGAGGGCGCGTTGAGGCGGTCTGGGACGAAGGACGAGCAGTGGGAGCGGCCGATCGTGTGGGCGCCCGAGAGCACCACCATGTCCTCGGCGTTGAGCCCCTTGGCCGCGAAGTTGGCGATCAGCTGGTTCACGTTGAAGACGGGAGGCGGCAGGTCGTTGAGTGCGTCGGAAGACCTGGAGACGCGCCCGTCAAGGCGGCCGGCGGGCATGTTGATCTTGACCCTGAACGCGCTGAGGAAGTAGGCGGCGTCGCGCGCGGCGAAGGCGACGATGTCGGCGCAGGAGACGACACCCGGGCAGGCCCTCTCGACGGCGTCCTTGGCTGCGTCGATCACGTCGAAGCCGCGCAGGCTGGGGAAGTTTGGTGGGCTCAGCTTCTCCGGCTGCGGGTTAGCCGGTGTTGGGTCCAGGAGAACAGAGCCGTCGCAACCCTGAAAATATTTCACCCGTCAACAATTTTGATCACATTCTTTTTGGCTACGTCATATACAGTCGTATTGAAATAGAAGCATTTCACGGTGCACGTTCATCGCGTATACTAGTAGTGCGTACCTGGACGAAGCAGTCGTGGAAGATCATGCGGATGAGGCCGGCACCGATACCGGCGTCCTTGTAGACGAACTTCTTCACCTCGTCCCTGACGATGGCCTCCACACGGGGGCATGTATACTTGTAGTAACCCACCTGCAGCCCGTGGCTCGCCGACGCCAACATCAGGAGGCATGTCACCACCATGGAGACCCTGAATGAAGAAGCCATTGTCTTCTTGCTCTTTTCAGCGACACGGTGAACTCAAGTGCTCTTACTGCTAAGTGACGACAGATGAACTGTTGTGCTCAATTGCTCGTATCGTATGGATTGATAGATATTTATAGATGGATATATAGTGTCTAGATACGATGAGGATGAACTGGACATTGTTGTTGGTTGCGTCCAGGTTGTACTATATGGAAGGAACAACTGATCAGCAATCTAGCTGGAAGCTGTTACAGAACATGGAGCGAAACCGCAATTCGGTCGGCATTTGACGAGAGCAGATGACTTATTCCTTTGCTCGGGCTACATGTTACGCTGCCTCTTGTTTATTCCTTCTGTTCGTTGACCTGACATTCTTTTTCTCTTCGTGAGAATGTTCCATTGCAAGTATGATTTGTTTGCAGCCAATTGCAATGCATCTATCTTATACTGAGTAGAAAAATCAACCTGAACAGAAATAACTAATTCGTGGGTTCTTGTATTCCTTTAGAAAACGTTATTAATTTGTTTCCTTGGGGCTGCCGCTCTTTAACTGACAAGCAGTTTTGTGTGAATAGATTAAAAAAAGATCACAATCATAGTGATGAAGAAACAAAATCTGCTGTCGCACCCTCATGTTTATTTAACAATCTATTAGTTGCACCACAGAAAACTGTGTGACCTTATTCATATTCCTTTCTTTCCCTTGAAAAAATTATTTCTTTCTATTTATCTCTCTAGAGGGAATTTAGTATAGTACGTTGCAAGAGATAGATATGCTGAAAAAAATTTCAAATCTTTTAACGATATAAATGCGTGGGAACATATATCACACCTTTTACCCCTAAAATCAATACTGAATCTTTTTTAACTGGGATGAATTATACTAGTTCCTATATGTTCGATAAAATATTTTGTCATAGTTTGTTGTAATCTCGTTGTTGGTTCAGATGAGCCGGGGGTCATTCGAGTCTATGGAAATATGATACTCTGTTTACGTAGAAATCCTTATGCCCTTATGTTCTAGTATTTAGAATTAAGAATAGGTGTAATCAAGTGCCAAGTAGAATATTAAGATATAATATACTGTCAACCAAGACTCAGTTATGTGTCGTTGACAGCTAGAAATGCATAACATTCTTCTGGTTTTAGAACATATGGTTTTACAACTGATTCCTTCCTATTTTACTAAACGGGGTAGTTGAGTTGCTTGTCTTCCATTAGAAAACGTTAAAAAATTATCTCCTTGGGACTCACACTATATAATTGACAAGCTTCTTGCATGAAACATATTAAAATTGTTTCTATAAGTGATAGAAAAACTCATCAACCCTTGATGTTTTCTAAGATTTCATATAACAAATTAAGTTGGAGTTCATAAAGCTGTGTGATCTTCATTCAAAATCTTTTCTTTTCCTTCGTAACTAAATGGACTTCTCATTCACAACCATTGTTTGGTGCAAGAGATAGGTATGTTTTATAAAATTTTAAGTCTGTAACTAGTGAATGTGGGAATGTGTATATTACAAATTTAGCCTAAAATCAATGTTGAATAGTTTCTTCAACTGGGATGAATATTCATACAATTTCTATTTATGCCTATTGTTTACACATGGGAATATACAACATTTTTATAGTTTTACAGCATACGGTTTTACAGCTGATTTCTTCCTGCTTTATTAGAATGGACATCAATTGAGTTGTTCATCTGTGCAACAGTCCCAGAAGATTTTTAGATTGGGTGTGCAGATTATTTTCATAATGCCAGACAATGGTGGTGCGGACCCAGCGGTTGTAAACATGCAATTTGCCTTCGCAGTGAAACATGTAGCCTCATCTACGATTCTATTGGTCTTTAGCTTGCAGTTATGAGGCGGAGAGAATTACGGGTACCCAGCGGAAAACCAAAACCGAGTGACGAGTACCAGAATAGGATCAAGTTTTGGACAGTTCTAAGTAAGTGTTCGTATGTGGCTTCTGTTCTGTCCTCTGCACTACTCTACCTGCGTTGAGCATGAGGAGAGAGACGGATTGAGGTCGCAAAATACAAGAATTGCATGATGCAATAGGGGTGGTGCACTATCCATTCAGACACCAATTACTGCAGGGATATAAAAAAGGCATACGTAGAACAACTCAATTTACAGTATAAGTAAATATAATACATAATATCGAAAATAAATATGATATTAAATGTGGTTGGGCTTAAAGTGACAAACTTAAAGAATTTAATCTCACTAAAATTATGAGAAGTGGACTAGCTGAACATCTATCTGAAATAGTTTGAGTGCCGCCCCTAAGGGTATCCAAATGGGCGGCACGACCCGACAAGACCTTGGCACGAGAAAACCCAACCCGTTTAATTTCGGGCTAACACTTTCATTTTAGGTTGTGCCATGGCAGCGGCACGACATAAAATAAAGAGACCTCCTACATACAGCGCGCGCTATGCGTAGCTTACACATAGCTCGGCCCATTAGATTTATGAGCAAAAAATGTAATATTTATAAATTTTTGTTTATTATTTTTAAAATCTATATTTATTGATAATATGAGCAATATTATTTTTCATTACATAAATAATTCTAAAAATCTTTGTATAGAAAATAAAATTTTGAAAAAAATACTAGAACAATTAAATTTCACTGTTGGAACAATTGATATTCACTACTGGAACTATTGACTTTTACTAATGAAACAATGGATTTTTTCACTGTTAGAAAACTAAAAATAAAAATTTCAAAGTACTTAAAAAATGCAGCGGCGGCGGAGGCGTCAGATGTGATGCCGGCACTGGCGAGGAGCAGGAGCAGGATGCGGCATCTATGTCTGCTGCGACGCCGGCACCGGCGAGCAAGGAAATAAATAGCGGTTGTGCTATAGCGGTAGCGGTCCCATGACGCTACCGCAATGTTGTAGCAGTCTTGAAATAGCGGTTTGGAACTTTGCGGCCGCAATTGCGTGTATCGCCCGCAATATTGGACCGCAATTGCGATGTAGCGACCGCAATAGCAGTTTATCTCAAGATATGTTAAGTGTTTATGTGCCAACATGTAAAGTGCATACCCCGAACCGCGTTAAGATTATCCGTTGCGACTCCCTACAACGCCTAAGTTTGATCGAGACGCCACCACAATGTTTCGTGGCGACTATTCATCATTTTTATGTAGAAAATGTCTAGATATATGTAAAAATTATCAATATTTTTGAATTCCGCTATTGGAACTTAGCGCCCGCAATAGCGTCCGCTATCCGCATTCCGCTACAGAAACACTAATCCGCAACGAACCCGCTATCCGCTATTTTTTACCTTGTCGGCGAGGGAGCAGGAGCAGGATGCGGCGGCTGAGCGCTCGGGAGGAAAGAAGTTCGCAGCGGCAGCGGAGGCGTGAGATGTGATGGCGGCGGCTCCATCTACGACGGAGGCGTGAAAGGTGGCGACGGCGGCTGCATATGGGAAGAAGGAGGTGTGTGGGTCGTGTTGAAGGAAAAGGTCGAAAGAAAAAGGACCAGCTTGTCGTAGAATCCGAAGGCAGATTCTCTTCCCACGGCAGGCAGTACCGAGAAAAACAGAGGCAGAAATGTGTTGACCGTGTGGAACTCAGAGCTCTGAAAAGTTACTATGATGCGGTACATTTCGCCTATCTCGAGAAAAAGCTGATGAATGAGGCACGTTGGATAAAGGCAGCGGTTGAACATATAAGTGGGAATTATATACGCATGTGCCAAGAAACCAGTCACGACGTCCCGTTCCCGGCGGGGGTGGGCGACGAGTGGAGCTGGCACGTCGTCCGGAGGATCCATCCAGAACGTGTCGCAGATGTTCTAGATGGCCCAACTGCACCTAGTGGACCAGGAGCTCGTGCTGCACCTCAACGGGTAGGCCTTCCACAATGGTCCTGTAGATCGATGCCCAAAAGCTCACGAGCATCGTTCTCACCGCTGTGGAGGGTGGCTCCAAAAATCAAACAATGCCCAAAAACCGAGAGCGGCGCAACTACTTGCGTCGGTTCCCATTCATTAAAAAATAGTTATCCAGCAAAGGCTGCTCCTTTCCATGGCGTGGGACCCAATATTATTGGACGAGGTGGGGCCTAGTACTGGAAGTAGCTCCGATGCCCACCGCTGTGTGTTTGAAGACCAATGCTTGTTTTACCTCTTATGGGACCCGATTTCTTGCCGGGAGCGCTTCCGTTGTGGAAGGCCTTAGTCGCGGCGTACAGCTTCCGGCGCGAGGAGTGGCGCCACACGAGGCTTTTGCCCACCTGTTGCCGCCTCATGATGCACAAGGAGAGCGCCCTTGCCGATCCCCAGATCAGCTTCGGTGCGGTTGCCCGTACACTTCCGGTGAGGCACATCGATGGCCAGCCATGCTATTGTCTTCCTGTGACAAAATCTAAGCCACTGAAAAAAGGGTAACATAATTCCACCTCGTTCTCCTTAATTACTTCGGCTTTAGTACCATACTCATAGTCCGATGTTCTTCTTAAATTAATAAATTACTTCTCAAGTGTCAACCCTGTGAAAACCTTTTGACAGCACTTGTATGCATACTGTTCTGCTTCTGCACTGTACCCCACTGGTACCTCTTTATCTTTCGATCGGTCATTATTACTTGTGAGGTGTGAACAGCACTAGAACTAATAATCTATCGGTCCTTCATGACGAAATTCTCTTCCTGTTGCATGCATGTATGACGATCTGTAATGGCTCTTTTACGATGATGTATTGCAGTTTATAATCAGCTAGCTCTCAGTGGAGAGCTCCGCCAGCAGGAAAATACAGAACCAAAGGTGCCGTGTCCGGTAGGCATGCCTGCAACCTCTCTCATTATTCTCATGCAACTGATCGGTGGGGAATGCAACCTCACCCATTACATGCGACCTATTAGTACCTCTTTATCTTTTGCTTTTTCATCTTGATTCTGATGCAGTACGGTGGCCGCGCCTCTCCTCGGTCGTCCTTTGTCATTTGAGGTCAGATTGATCACGAATCCAACATCAGTTGGTTTATTTAGTCCATGTTTAAGGTTCTCAATTTAACACCTTACAGTTAAGATTCAAGTATTTTTTTCTCTACACAACAGCCATCCCACAAAATCATATATAGTATCACGAAATCTCAATGGAAATATATATGAACAATAGATAATTTTTGGCCACATGGGTTCGTATGCAACATACTTTGAGATAGATCATTATTAATTTACAGGAGGTCTGCCAGCCAGGGCAACAATGCTGGATGATCTTAGTCCAACGGCATGGCTTATTTATTTGAGGATAGGATGGTTTGGATTTGCTTCAATGGATTTTCTTATGCCATCTCCATTATAATCTCCATCGAGCTCAATCTCTTTTAGGCCTTTGAGGCTGTCGATCTCAAGAGTTTCCATCCTGCAGGTGGGAGTGGAACTCCAAACTATCTTCTCCAACTTAGGAGCCACACTCTTTCCGAAACTGATAGCAGAGATGGCTGAACCCTGAACAGTGAGGAACTCAAGGCTTCTGAATCCTTTCTGGAATGCTAGCCTCTGTCTGCTGTATGAATCAGTCAGGAGCCTGAGGAATCGCAGGTTGATGATAGTCCCTAATATGATTATATCACTCTCCTTCAAGTCGGTCCCACAGAGAGTAATTTTAGAGAGTTGATCGATCTTCTGGAGCCATGTAGGCAGCCCACCTATCTTGCCCGTGATCCTCAGGCTTGCAAGAGAACTTGGAGGTGAGAATATTTTTGGTGTTCTGTTGAGGTCAGGAACCTCACTGCTATCATTGATGATATTGATTGATAGAGACATCAAGCAATCACTTAGCATCCCAACCACTTGTAGCAGAAGGAAAGCTTGGTTTCCATTGATAACAACACCCAGCTTCCTTAACATCTGTAGTCGGACTAAGTCAAGAGCAGCCTCATTACCACCATCACAAACTCGGACATGTGATAGTACCTGCATGTTTGTCATGCTCCCGATTCCGTGAGGGATATCGACTGCGGTGAACGATCTATGAGAGGATCGTCCACCTGCATCCTTATCAATGTGATGACGACCGGAAAGCAGTTGCCCCAGCTTTCGGAGAACAATTGATTTTGCAGGAAAATGTTCTATGTTGGTGTCCCTAATGTCAAATGTCTCCAGGTCTTGCAACTTGATGATTTCTTTGGGAAGCTCGGCGATGCCAGTGTTCCTTAGGCTCAGATACTTGAGCTGAAATAACTTGTTGCAGATTTCCTTGACGTGTTTCTTCGTGAGCTCATGGTAGCCTTCAAGGTCTAGCACTTTGATCCATCCAGATTCAGATGTATGGAACAAGCCGAGAAGCTTTACCATATTCTCCAGACTGTCCTGTCTTTTTACTCCTGCCTCGCCATCAAGGTCCATCTGCTTCTTCAACCTCTCGCTAGCTCGCTGTGTCTTCTTGGAGAGATGGATCCCACTAGGAATGGAGAGGCGGTGTGCCAATGCAGGGGGCAGGAGTATGCTGTCGCCGGTAGAATGGCCATCGTCTCTCGGCATCCTGCCGATACAGGAGAGAACATGAGGATGCACCTTGCAGGTCTTCACTTTGCCTGTAGACATTTATTAAGAAGGTAACCAAGATATATCTCATACATAGTGCTAAGGTATATCAGGAGATACCATAAAACAATACAAGTATAGTTTGTGCGTGGTACTCAATTTATCGAGGACAGTAAAATTGCTCTTGCCTGTGGGACTTTCGATGTGGTCGGCATGTAGGAGAAGGCCTCGATCGACTAGTTCGTTGAAGCAGCGCTCGGCTTCATCGGTTGCATGTCGCCCATCTCTACCAAAAACGAGCCCTTCTGCTGCCCATCGTCTGACCAAGCTCGTCCTCGGAATCTCAGAATCCGAGGGGAAAATGGACATGTACACGAAGCATACCTTGAACTGGTTGGGTAGGTCATCGTAGCAGAATCTGATCATGCTGATTGCGTTACTCACCGTGCTGAACTCATTCAGACAATGATGCAATCTCTCCAGCTCGTCCTTGCTCCTATGAGGGTTAGTGTACAGAGCATGGAGGAACATCTTGGTGGTGAATGAATCCCAGCGACAAGTGGTCAGGATCTTGTCGATGCTGTCATGCAAATCCTTCCATATGTCGTGGGCCTCTAGGCTGCTTGACTCCAGCAGCTCCTTGAACTTCTTCCTTGTCGCGACAAGGTGGGAGTAAAAGTAGACTCTGTAGCGAGAGTGCCTGTACAAGAAAAAGAGGCTGAGTACAAACCACCCGAGGTACTGGTATGGTTGCTGCACCAGTGGCGTCAGTATGACTGAGCTCTCGTCAGAGCTATCAGTCGGCAGATCATTCAGTATCTGTGTCCATGACATGTCATCCTGCAGGTGATCAGCGAGGAAGATCAAGTACTTCTTCCCCGCCAGGTGCATTCCAATCTCATGTTTCAGCCTTGTCTCCTCGTCGTAACGGGAGGACGGCGGTAGAGGCATATTCTTGTTCGTTGGGACCGCCTTTGCTTTCTTCTGCACCTGATCGAGTATGTCCCGGAGCATGGCTGTGGTCTGAGAGCGGGACTCTGCGTTGACCCAGACGGTGAAGTCGAAGCGGCTGCCTGGGCGGGAGTAGTGATCGTACACCCTTCTGGCGATCTCCGTCGCGCGCCTGTGCCCGTGTGGGTCTTCGTCATCTGCGCCCTGGATGTCCACGGGTGGTGTGACAATGGCGAGGAACCTGGGGCCATGGCTCTTCTTGTTCTTGTGTAGTAGGTTGATGCCAGGGCTTTTCAGCACTCGCTTTAACCACCTGAGGTTGATGGCCTGGTGGTGTTCTTCAACCTGCGGCGATGCCTTCTCCATATATATAGCCTTCTTGTTGGTCGACGAGCCAACAACAGCAGCCTTTGGCTCCTCCTTCTTGGGTCCGGCCTCAGCCCTCTTCGTCGATGAGCCAGCAGCTTCCCTTGCCTCCTTCTTCTTGGCTCCGCGGTTCCATGGCACCAGCCTCCTGAATCCTACGCCCATGAACTTGGTTACGGGATTCGTATTCTTCTTCTTCTCCGTGTCCATCTTCTTGGCATCATCCTTTGGAATTGGAAGGGATGATGACGACATCGTCGCCACTGCAGGCACTGCCAATTCACTATGTTCCTCTTCCTCATCATCATGGCTGCTTCCATCCCATAATATCAGGTGTTTCAAATTCTTCATCAAGAAGAACACATGTCTCGTTTCTTTTTTCAGCATCTCCGACGCGTAGTCCTTGAAGAAGGAGGTAGCGTCGGCCTTATTACCCGTCATCTCAATGAGATCGGTGATCAGGCTATCGGTGGTGAAATTGTGGGGAATGTGTAGTTTGTGTACTGTCTCCTTGAGGGAGCCAACCCAGGTGGTATGCTTCTCCTGGTCCTGGCTGTCACCGCCGGCAGCTATCCACTTCATCACGTGCTGCGCGTCCGAGTTGAGCCAGTCGGTAGCGTCGGCTATGGCCCGGCGCTTCCGCGCGTTGTCCGCCTCCTGCCGCTGCGGCGAGAGCAGGGGCCCGGGGGCCGCGGCTGGTGGCAGCCGCCGCCGGAGCTTTGACGCCGTACCGCTGCCGCCGCTCGCCGACCTCGCGTGCGCGGACCTTGAGGTCCTTGATCTGCACGGCGATGCGGTGGCGTGTGGGCATGGTCCGCAGCAGCTGCGGCAGCCAGGAGACGGAGCCGAGCAGGCCGGCGGAGGGGCGGCTGCTGGCGCCGACCGTCTGGACGTAGAGGTCGATGCACTTCTGGGAATCGTAGGCCACGTCCCGAACCTGGCGCCGCCACGCCATCACCTGGTTGCTGCTGCTGCTCGTCTTGTCGTGGCCGCTGTCCGCATCCAGGAGGAACCCCTGCATGCTCTCCATCTCGTCCTTGATGAACTGCACGTCTTGCCGGACGCCACCCAGCAGCTTCGCCTCGTCCACCAGGAGCCCGCTCAGCTGCCCCAGCAGCGAGCTCACCGCGCTCTGGGCCATCAATCACACTTGGCCGTGCTTCTTCAAATCTTTGGAATTTTGGAATGAGCTAGCTAGAGGGAGCTGTAGCTCTGGATGAGATGGATAATTAGTTGCCAACAGTCTGTTCTATATATATATGCTTTTTAATTTGTTGATGGAAGCCACACATATTATCAAGTAATGCTTTGCTTTGCCGCAAACACCACGCAACTTGTACATAACAAAAGTATACTCTCTTTGTTTCAAAATAAGTGCGTCCTAATTTCGTCATAAGCCAAATTATATATTACTACCTTCAGTTCGACCAAAATTAAAAAGAAGTACTCCTTCCTTACTAAATTGTTGTCGCCATTGACTTTTTCAGTAACGTTTGACCATTCAGTCTTATTCAAAAAAGTTTAAGAAATATCATATATTTTGTTGGAATATGATTTATCACTAAAGAAACTTGAAATATAGCATATAATTTTTTTGTATTTGAAGAAATTTTTTGAATAAGATGAATGGTCAAACGTTACGAAAAAAGTCAACGGCGACAACAATTTAGTAAAGGAGTAGTATATAACTATTTATGGCACCTAATTGGTCTGTTTCATGATGAATTTAATATACTTATTATTTCGTACCATAAATAGGGATAGTTTTTTGTATAATGTTTTACAGATAAGATGGTTAGAGATATAGGACGACAAAGCTAAAAGTACACTTTTTACGAGACACACACACACAGTATTTTTCAGTACCAAATAAAAATGCTAGTATATTTAATTAAATCTCAGATAAAGTCGAACCTAAATGCGAGTGATTTGGCTTAATCATCGTTGGTGCACTCTCTCTTCCTGTTGAGCTGTAAAGATTCTTTTCTTGTTTCTTTATACTAGAATTGATCCCAACTTTACTTCTCTAATTTGTTTATGCTTTTCTTGCTTTCGTTATTCTACATTCTCAGAAAACAACCGACCATGATGCATGTTTAGCACCAATTCTTATTCGTTGCTGAATGTCGAACAAACCAACAAGGAAGGCATTGGAGAATAAATACGCTGCTTGTCCGCAAATATAAGCTTTCGAAGCAGCTGGTATTTGTTTCTAATAACCAGCCTAAAACTGCTAATGAAATATTTTTCGCATGACCCAAGCTTTGATTTTCAGATTCGGCAGAAATATGCAGCCACACCTATATATGGTTTACATCACAGCGACAGCATTCATAAGCAGATCTCGATGAAATGGAAATAAACGGGCTTACAATTCTTTATTACATACAATGGTTGTTTTTCTGGCCGTGGAGGGGTCAATTAAAGATACTATAGTTGATAACCGCGCGTTGCAGCGGGACTAAAAGATGTTAATTTTAAATTATAATCTTGAACTAATTGTATTAATCTCTAACATCCATTCTTTTTCTAAATGGTTGAAATTAATTATGATGACGTGGCGTAACGTGGATTAAGAGAAATAGTCATTAAAATGTGTTAGTGGGTTGCATCTTTTATATATAAGTAGATACGATTAAAACAGTGGTAAACGGTGTATGAATAAGTGGGAGCTCCATCCAACAGCAATAGATGGTTAACTTGGCCCACGGTCCAATGTTTTTTCTCTTCTTTTTTTTTGAAAGCAAACTACGGTCCAATGTTGGCACAACTGAGTTGCGGATTTGGAACGTCGGCGGTTGAAAACGAGCAGTTTCTCTCGGCAGTCGCGTTCTCCGCCGTTGATTCTCACTTAGGTGAATCGTGTGGCCTGCAGTATTTTTTGACCCATTATTTACTTAAGACCCATCCAAATACCGGCCCAGTCTGGCCCAACAATGATCGAACACTGGCCCAACAATGATCGAACAGCTACCGGCGTCAAGAAAAAGGCAGCGCAGTAATTACTCCGTGGAGGGAAAACTGGCGTAGTTGGCTCAGCTTTGCCGCCAAATGCAGATAGGGCGCCACTTCTACTCTCCTTCAACTGTAAGAGAAAGCATCCCCAATCCCAGTCGTGTTGCAGCAAAGCTTGGCTAATTCAGTTGATTGAGCATAAAAGAAGCAACAAGACACGGTTGCATCTTTTGGTTGAAGGTCTCAAGTTGGTTAATCAGTTCTGCCTTGTCGTGGGGATGGAAGAAAAGGACGAAGGACAGCAGGATGAATCGTACAGGTATTGTTTTATCCTTGCATTTATCAACAATGCAAAGCATAAATCAGTTGAAGTGTGTTTGATATATTTCTTTTTAAGGAAATTAACTGATGAACAACCTCGTTTGTATTGGGCAGTCAATAGTTTGTGTATCTATGTTTTTGAATTATAGTTTAATACATATATGCAGCCCCATCAAATATTTTGTTATGTTGTTAGATCTTCGCTTCATATGTCTATTCTGTTGCAACTCGATCCAGTATAAACCTGGATCCGTGAACCTAGAGGAGGTGCACATGCATTTCTTTACGGTCAAAAAATTCAAACCACATCATGCTTCACTAACTGTCCATTCACAGGCATTTAGGCAGAGCAGTTTTCGATCAACCTTAACTATTATAGTGAGACCCTTCCAGTGATTATTCTCTGATAGTCCATCGACTGATGCCTAGAATGATTAGACACAACAAGGCCATGCAACTCGGTCTCTAAAAGTGACTCCGTGTATTTCCATACGTATTTCTTTATTTATTTAGCTCATCTGGAAGCATTGTCCACTCTTGGATGTCATGTAATGTGAAGTGAGTAGTAAATGTGGGTTAGAAGTGTTCTTTCTGAAAAAAAAAACTAATCCTCAAGTTATAGTCTCAAGAAACGAGGAATGAAATTGTAGGCTAGTGGGAGCCCCAAACATCCTCATTATTAGCCTTTTTACATCTATACACCTGAAAAGGATGTACACAGCCAACAACAGAAACACCACACACAAACACCATACACAAATAGACCACACAACTACTAACAAAGAGAAACGAAAAGAAAAGAAAGAAATGAAGCTTCAGGTCTTGATATAGAGAATATTGCCGCCAATGTTGATTGAAGTCGGTACTTAGCCTTACTTGAGCCGTCGTCACCGGTCCATCTTCTCATCAACACAGAAACAAATATCCATGATAGTGGATCTTGAATGATACCAATGACCATGACAACGACATCGGAGGACACTCTAGTCGTCTCTTCTACCGCCTCACGCGAGCGAGCGTCACTACTACTGGAATCAAGCATCAGAATCCACCACCACATGCCACGTAATCGCGGTGTCATGTAGGGCGATGAAGCTAGTCGTCGTTGTCCTTCCGCCCCGGGAGGGGACGACCCCATGCCCACAACTCCTCCATCATTCCTTCACTCCCCGGCACAACTAGGTACCGGATCTAGCAGAAACCCACCATGGGAGAGATCTGGAAGGTGAAGAAGCCACGGATTCGAACCACTAGGTTCTGAATCTGTACTTTTACTGACCATGGGCATGGGAAAGAACCATGAAGCTTCAGGTCGAGGCATAAGAAGAAGCACTAGGAGGTTGCGGGCAAGGGAGCGCCCACCACCGCCGGTAGAACCACATGCCGCTGACGCATCTGCCAGGCGGTGCACGGGCAGGGTGGCCCACCTTGGTGGTAGTGCAAGAGGGGAGGGGCCCCACTACCGGCATCCGCGGGGCGGCGGCGGGCGAGCCGAGGTGACACAGGGGCACGGCCTGGGGCAGTGGAAGCGGGGTTCACCCGAGCGAGGAAAGGAAATGCTCACTTTTGAATGGACTTTGTAATTTCAGTTTTGGGTGAATGAGAGCTAGGTTTGTACCACTAATTGATTCACTCTTCTATTCTCTTGACTGCTAGGAAAATAACGAATCAAGTTCAATTAATAGTCTTGCAACTGATGAAAAGCAAATTGAGCAATTCATAGATGTTGGCCAATCTTGGCAAAGTGTATGTATGGCCATAACAGAATATGTACGCAGGCAACATCAAACTGTGCACCAGTCCTAGCACACACACATAACGACGAAGCCATGCACTTGGATCAGTTGGCGTAGGCTTCCGGCTCGAGCCTTGGCGTGACGACAGCCCGGAGCGGCACGGCCTTGGGCAGCGCGAGGCCGAACGTCTCGGCCATGTCGAGCTTCTCCTCCCCTCCGGCAGCCGCCACTCGAAGGCGTGCACCAGCGTTCCCAGGAAGTACTGCACGAACACCATCCCCGCCAGCTTCCCGGCGCAGATCCTCCTGCCGGCGCCGAACGGGATGAGCTCGAAGTAGTTGCCGAGCGGGTCCACCCCGGCCGCCTCGCCGCCGGGGAGGAACCTCTCGGGCCGGAACTCGAGCGGCGCCGCCCAGGAGGCGGGGTCCCGGCCGATGGCCCAGATGTTGATGAGCAGGCGCGTGTTGCCGGGCACGTGGTAGCCGAGGTCGTCGAGGTCGCAGGCGTCGAAGGCGAAGTGCGGGAGGCTGAGCGGCGTGGACGGGTGCAGGCGCATGGCCTCCTTGCACACGGCCTGCAGGTAGGGCAGGCTGGGCAGGTCGGATTCCTCCATGCGGCGGCCGCGGCCCACCACGCGGTCCAGCTCCTCCTGCAAGCGCGCCATCACCGACGGGTTCTGGAGCAGCTCAGCCAGCGCCCACTCCACGATGATGGACGACGTGTCCGTGCCCGCCGTGAACATGTCCTGAATTTTTTTTCATTTCATCGGTACAGTTCAGATCATAATAATGAGATATGGTGCACGTACTTCCATCTCCAAAATGAGAAATGTGCACATATAATTTTTGTTGATGGACTCTTTCAAACTGTTGCACAACGTACGTTGTAGTACTCCCTCCAATAATTTGACGTTAATACTACGTTACGCAACAATTTGTTGGTCATGTTTAAGGATGGACGACGATTACGAAAGTCCCAACAGCAAATTGTCACTTCAGTGCACGGTCGCTCTGCTTTGAAATTTCGTCACTTTGACCAGGCACACTCTAATCTGACAGTGACGGATGCATTTGTATTTGTATGCACGGAGAGTTTGATGGTACAGCAGGATAAGCATAAACATTTGTGTAGCATCCGTCAGATATATCTGATACCTCAACAGTGAACAAAACAAAAAGGCTGTGGATAGCCACTCCGCACCAACTGACTACTGGAGCTGAGTATAGCCCACCTCTTACCGCCAACGATCCAGGCTAGAGTGTCCCCAAAGATAGTACGGTTTTGTTTTACAAAATAAGGCATGACGATGATTACAAACATTTCCTTCAAGTTTCATCCAGAAATTAAACGTGACGCTCTTACTCGCGGTTTTTGCTGCAAAAAGAAAAGGTGTGTTGCATGCGCAAATGAGTTTATATTCTTTAATGGACATTAGACCAATGCTAGCTGATTCTGAATTTTAGTTTCATTTCGAAATAATATTGGGTAGAGATCACATCACGATTACCAGTAGGTCAGTCTATTGAAATGTTATTTTCTCCGAAAGTAAGAGCTTATGGGGAACAAGTCTTATCACACCTAGAATTATGTACATTGAGAATTGAGATTCAATCAGTGATTCTCCAACAAATCCACAATTAAAGTAGACGTAATGCAACTAGCTAGATGTCAAACCGAGATAGGATGATTGCTTTGTATCTCCAACCTTATTAGCTGACTAATCGGCGTGGTGGTTTGGTTACTTGGGTCGTAGTGCTGGCTGCATTCAGTATGTGTCGCCACACTCACACGCCAACATGATATTGGAAACACAACTTTGATGACAATTGACAATTTAGTACTTTACTACAGTATACTCCTATTCTTTGTTTAGGACGTCAACGATGAAAGAAAAGAAAAGTAAGTGGTTAGTACGACTACAGTTTGGTCATCATTGTCCTGTGTTGACCACGGTTTGGAGGCCTCGCTACTATGAGCAATCGAGGACTGCTGTAGCATCTTGAACCACTGACATACCATAATCCATTGTCTACTTCGTGGTAACCACTCTAGAGACTAGAGCTATAAAGAGTTCTTATGGAGCAACTTCCTAAGTCACCACATATTCTCAACTTTTGGATATATAAAATATCCAGCAGTCATGCTGTTATATATCCAAGATTCATGTTCATTGTGTCAGTATAAGCTCTCAGATAAACTTCTCAGTGCTTGATGGTAAGATAGAACGATTTTCAGTAGTTGAAGCGTGCCTCTCACACTCGTCGTTTTCCACAGTTTCATGACGTTTCAAATTTTAATAGAGAGAGAGAGAGAGATTAAGGTAAAATGTCACAATTAGGCTGGTGGTTCCAGAATTAGATGCTAGACCAAAGCTACATGTCTAGTTCTGTAGGTTAAGCCTGGGGGTGTTTTCAAGTCCCAAATAATGGCCATTATTTTCTCTCAACTAATAGCCATTAGTTGGATCTAACGGTGTAGATTAAATTTTAGAAGTTAATAACTAATGGCCATTAGTAAGGGTAATATTGTCAAAATAATATAATTATAATACAAAAATTCATCATAACTAATAAGTTAGTCAATTTTAACATGAATTTGTTTTAAAATATTTATTTTAAATTTGATTAATCATCATCATTATTATTGTAGTCAAGTTTTAGTGTATTTAACACAAGTTTGTATGATAAAAAATATTAATGTTTTAGTGCAATTACTAAACTACCCTTGAACTAATGGCTATTAGTTGAGGAAAAATAATGGTCATTATTTTGGACCTGAAAACCTCTCTAATCCGGTTCTAGTAATAATAAAGGCTTCTGGCATGTTGACATTTGAATTAATGCAAACTGAGACTAGTTTTTATAGTTAGGTTTCTTATCACCCGGTAGGTTCAATTTTTGGATGTAACACGGATGTTGAATTTACGTCTAATTATTCTTCCAATAAGAGACGAGGACTCCGTCGATGGTGAGGTGTCGTTTGTGACTTTGTGAATCTCAAGACCAAAGTGGCTCAGTCTTTTGAAGGTGCTCATAGGTGTAGGGTGTGCGTGTGTGTATTGATAGTGGTGAGAGTGCTCGTGCGTGTACATGAGTGTCTATATATGAATGTCTGTCTTAGTGTTCAATTGGTAAAACAAAACATGTGAATTGACCCAAAATTTTCCCCAGCCGGCGGAGTTTTTTTAATTAACCCAATAATGTAAGAAGAGCATTTTTGGACCATTTGGTTTAAAGGATTGCACCGAACAAACCGTGTGGGTACGTACGGTAGGTATGACGCCTGACTGAGTGGTCCGATCCCGGAATACTGAAACAGCGACATGCCCACAGAGAAGCATGAGTCAAACTCAGTTCGAGTGCCTTACGATCTCGTCTCTTTCCAACAACTCCACTAGCAGTTGTGCTCACCCCCATCACCCCCTACCTTGTGCCGTCCCTCACAGTATAATTATTTGCACCGGCCACACCTTGCCTAAGCAAAGGTTAGTGGTTGGCTCCCACGTCAACACACGGCGCACTTTTCATGGCAGTAACCGATCAGATAAGTAGTGCCTTGGCAGCGAGCGGTTATTTAATCAGGAAATTAATGCAAGGACGGACGAGTAAAATTAATTAAGATGAGCAGAGGCCGCGAGCTTACGAAGATGAGGCCCTTGATGTTGACCTCGGTGATGGTGTGTCCGTCGTCGTCGTCGTCGTCCATGCTGGCGCGGAGCTTGTCGACGAAGTCCTGGCGGCCCTCGCGGGCGCGGTCGGCGGCCGTGGCGGCGTGGTCGGCGAGCAGCTTGGTGATGAGCGCGTCGAACTGGTGGTGGATCCGCCGCAGCTTGGCCTGCACGCCCTGCAGGTCCAGCCGCGCCAGCGCCGGCACGAAGTCGCTGATGTTGAACAGCCCGGCGCCCGTCAGCAGCGACACGATCATGTCCTTGTAGCTGTTTTTTTTGTTAGATAAAATACGATATGATGATTCAGATATAGGCTTAATTTTTCTGATCGGTGTGGAGTCAAGTTCGGTCAGTGGCGTGCGTAATTATTCGTTCCACTTGCAACTAACTAATTAAGCAGGTGATTTTGGTGAGCGACGCTCTTCACTAACAAATTAAGGACACCTTCCCAGCGGCAAATATGATGACAGAAGCTGCTAGCTATGAATCGAATTGGTGTGATTAATTAGTTGTTGGCACCTGTTGGACTCGTCCCCTTGCTCGTCGAACACCCGCCTGCTGACGGTGATCTGGCCCACGATGTTGGCCAGCGCGCAGACGAGCACCTCCGGCACGACGACGGGCCGGGCCTCCCGCGCCGCGTGGGCCACGCCGCGCACGAGCCGGCCCGCCTCGTCGCGGCGCACGCGGGCCCAGTCGGCGAGCGCGCGGGCCCCGAGGAGGTGCACGCTGGCCAGCTTCCGCATCAGCTTCCAGCGCGGGCCGTAGTCCGCGAACACCATGTTCTGCCGCCCGTACGTGATGTCCGCCGCGCTGGCCACCGCCGGCCGGTTCGCGTACTTGCCGTCCAGCGCCTTGAGGAACGTGCGCGCCGCCGACGCCGACGAGGCCACCACCACGCCGCACGTGCCCATCTTCAGGTACATGACGGGCCCGTACTTGCGGGCCAGCGCGGCCAGCCCCGCGTGAGGGGCCGGGCCCACCAGGGGAGCGCGCCCAGGATCGGCAGGCCCGGCGGGCCGGGAGGGAGCCGTTTGCCGCCGGAGGGCAGCGAGCGGCGGAGCGCGAGGTGGAGGAGGAGGCAGAGGAAGGTGCAGGACACCACGAAGGGGTCCGTGCACAGCGCCGCGAGCTCCATGCTGGCGACCTCAACAAGAGTAGCGCGTCGTCACAAGTCAGACGTCGCTGAGGAAGAAGAGCGTCTCTGCACCACGGTTTTATATCTATCCAGACTCCAGAGGCGTTGCTGCTGCCACTCAAAACTGTGGGTGTTTCTTCCTTTGCAAAGGGGCCATACCATACTATAGCTCCTGTGTAGTACTTGGCTTTACTGTACGCATTACAGTTATTTTTAGACCCTCCATTTTGTTACCAAATACACTGAAGTATCTATGAAACTATAGCTTATTATGAGCCCCCATCTACCGTACTAGTGTCTCTAGCTAGCAAAGAGGTACGATACCTTATCCATACCAGAAAATAATGATACTTCACGGTACACATTTTATTGTGGTAAAAAAAAAGAAAACATGCTTTCATTTTCATTCTTTATTACATTCTAACTACTAATCAATAAGAAAACCACCTATCAAAAGTTATGCATTAAATCAGAACTGCCGCACATATATAATTTTCTTTGGTAGAGGAAGCAACACACTGCTAGCAGGCCATACCACTGCACCCTCCACTAACAGATACAGCCTTCGCGCAGCATGTAGAAAGCTCGAAAACAAAATCAGGCGTGCAAGTGCAATGTGGATAGCAATGATTGCGGATCACCACATTCTAGTGTTTCAGAGTTGATAGGTGTGCACACCAAAGCTTGATGTCTCAACATTATATTAACGATACCCAAAGATGTAACAACAAACATGATTACAGGTAGATATATACACTACATATATATGTATCAAGTCACATCGTCCGAAACTAAAGAATAATAATGGGTCATCGGTTGTTTGGTGAGCATGACGTACACGTCGTAGTACAGGTCGTTGAGACGTTTCGATGTTGCTGGTGCGGAGAAAAACGTGTCAAATTTAACGTCTTTTGTGTGGAAAACAAATTGTGATGCAAATATCTTTTTAATCACAGGAATATGCTAGAGGAGGAAGCAGACTAATTAAGATGAGACGATCCACTCTGAAAAAGAGCAAATGTACCTTTCTAATCACAGGAATGCTAGGCCCAAGCAATAATGCGTACGTGATAAAAATCCAAACTTGTCTTGAAATTAAATTCAAAGTCTGAAAGCCTCCACTTGGATGTGAGCAGCTAGGCGATCTAGATGAGCGGTGAATCTAGCTAGAAATCAGTGGGCTGGATTTCAGGAGGCCATCCGATCGATGGAGGACGCATGGCGTGAGATATGTTTTCCGGGGAGTAGGTGAAGGAGAGTGACGGCCAGACAGTCGGCACTTCCGCAGCATATATCCCGAACGAATCGACTCCCGACACTGACGATCAACTGCAGCTTGGTGATATGCATGTCTCCGTCGCAGTTTGGTGAGGCTTAACCACCAGCAGCTGGGCCACGATGGATGGGCTTCGATCCGGTCCATTTCAGTATTGACCCCTGGTGTGTTGTGTGGGCCATCATGAGAGAACCATCGAGCTTAATTTGAGGTTAGTATATATTGCCGAGTGCGCGACTGCATGCCGGCAACGTGTTGAATGCTGCTGGCTCTACTTTTCACTGGTAGTTTTTTTTTTAGATAAAGGGGCTTCACTGGTAGTAGGATGCTGTTAATTTGCGACGGTCAATGTCAATCTCAAGAGGAGTATGGTGTCAAGTCTAGTGATAGCGCGCGTGACCAAGATTCGAATGTCTGTGTGTAGCTAGTGCCAAGTCTCCATCTCTGGCTACAGTTTCTGGTTGCCGTCATGACGAGGTTGGAGTGGGTAGTGCCCATGATGCTATCACGATTCCACCGCCCTGTTATCATCAACAGCCGGTTCGCTTCTGCCAGAGAGCCCAGAGCTTGTTGGTTTCTAGAGAAAACCAGCTCTCATTTTTAAGGTTTGAATTTGTATTTGCACGCTGCATCCTACTGTGCAGTACCATAAAAAAATTAAGTAAAAACATCACGAGTTGAGACCCGCGCGCCAACCTGAACCTGACAGACTCTCAATGACGACGACACACCTTCGTCACTCATCAGTAAGCACAAGAGCGACCGGACCTATATATATAGAGAGAGCCGTTGGTCTGGTCATATGCTCGTCATGATTTACAAATCCCTGTGATATCATCAGATCGATTTATTCTGCAGATCAGGCAACAATCTCGTGGAAATATTACAGGACTCCTGCCCATCTCGATAGCATGCAGCCTATGAGGCCCTAGGTACAGTACTCCGGCCGGTGACCGACCCAAGAACCATATGTCCACATGTGCCACCACTCCCAAACACAGTGCACTTGTTATATCTTACAGTGTCGGCTCAATATTCACAAGACTCCACCGATTTACAAATTTAGAAAAATCAAGCAAATCATAACCTTACCCGCTAAAAAGAGGATTGACTAATTAAACTAGCTTGTGTGCAGCAATGCAGGTGAAGTACATGCGACAAGAATATGGAGGCCAATCAATCTTAAGGCAGGGTCGCTCTTCCTGTCTTCTCTTTCTGAGTAATGAGAAACAGAGCCAAGCTGACGGGAAGATGGGAGTTCTCGTTTGTTAGTCTACCTCTCGACCGGTTGCAAGCACCAATGTCGTAGTACGTAATCCGATCCACACATATTGATCGTTGTTCGCTACAATCCTACAAAGAGCAATTATCACCTGTGATAGCATCTCGTATTTTTCAGTAATAGCGGGCACAAAATCTTTTGCTATTATAGTGTGTAGTCGTGTAATCGTTGATGTCATCATGGATGACGCTATTACATGCTCTACTATAATAGCAGGCGGTGATGACATTAACGACAACCGATATTGAAAATGGCCTATAATAGCGGGCACCCCGACGTCATTGTTGTTCGATATTGAAAAAAAGTCAGTAATAGCGGGCACAATGACGACATCTTGGACCAGATATTGAAAATATTACAGCAATATCACACAAACCGACATCATCTTAGGTCTGATATTGTTGTACCTCCTCCAGCCCAACTCAAAGATCATCAACCCATTTATAATACACACACCTAGGGTTGAAAATCACTAAGTCCCATAGCCACCGAGAGAGAGAGAGAGAGAGAGAGAGAGAGAGAGAGAGAGAGAGAGAGAGAGAGAGAGAGAGAGAGAGGGGGTGGCGGCGGCGCTGGTGGGGAAGTGGTGGAGAAGGTAGGGTTAATAGTTTCTATATGGTCTCGTGTATTATGGGCTGGGTTGAAAAATAAGTAGCAGGAGACTACATTGTGAATCACCTTTAAAAATTGTTCTTATTTTTAGGGGTGGCACGTAACATGGTCCGCCATTAAAAATTGATTTTTAAAGGTAGTTTACAACGTGACCCGCCGCTAAAAAACATTGAAAACTTTAACGGCGGGTCTCTTTTTAGTAGTGAAATGGATTTCACTCTCGTTTCCACGGAGACAGTCCGAGGAGTAAATTTTGCTTGTGTCGAGTCGGGACACATGCCCAAGCCCAATCCTCGGTTCAGGGAACGAGTCGGTCCCGTGTCGGTTCCCTCGAGCGACCGAGGGCACCACATAACCCTAGCACAGCCGCCACCTCAACCAGCCCAAATCGACAGCCGCCGCCGCCGCCGTGGTGGCTAGCAGCACCGCCCGTAGGTGCTTGAGCGCGCGGATCCGAGGCGGTGCCTCCCTTTCTCTTTGTTTTTCTTTGCCTTCTTCGTGGATGCAGTCATGGCAGCCACGCTCGCTGCTCTATTCACTGGATCCGGGCTCCCTCGAGATGCATCCGACGGTTTTAGGAGCCGCCTCTCTCTCTCGCACGCGCATCGGTTGAATTGGTGGGCAAGGCAGCGTTCAAAGTGGCGATAGTGGCGGTTGTCGATGGGCCTTCGGCCGCCGGCATGACGACGACGTCGGGCACTACAACCCCTACGGTGACCTCCTACAACGGCGCGACGACTCCTCCCCTCCAACTCCGGCAGTACTATGCATGGAGGTTCGGTGTAGGGTGCTCAGCTTGCGAGTTGGTGGATGGCCCATGGGCTTCTTCTTCAGCTTCAAGGCTCCGGGTGTGGAGAGGCACGACGCCACCGGATCCTTTGTTCCTCTGCTTTGATGCTCTTTGTGCTAGATTCGTTCCAATGTGCCTCGCTATGCGGTGAAATAAGAACCGATTGGCACTATATGGATAGTGGCTATGGACTGGGATATCGGTTTCCGGCGAGGTCCTCTTCGTAGATTTTTCACGGTTCATCGGATCTCTAAATTTGGTTCCATTGTCTGGTTGTGAAGGTTCGCAAGGCGGCTATGGAGGTGACTAGAGCGTACTCAGCTGTTGTATCCTTCGAGCTCACGAGTGTTGACAAGCATGGGAATTTGCTCTTTGGTGGACGGAGATGCTTCGGACAGGTGGTGCTAACTGCTAAGTACCGACTCCAAGCGACTCTAACCTACCATCTTTTGCGACGACGAGCGACTACTTTCATTGTTATTGAAGTTGTCGAAGAAGTAGGCTTAATTAGGTTGTGATGTTTGTCTTTTTCCGTATTTTTGTTTACCCTTCTGGATTTGTGTGAGCGTTGATGCTCGTGTAATCGTTAGCTGTGTACACCCTTCCAAGGGTGTAGAGGCAGGGTTTCTACTCATTATCTAAAAAAAGGGAACGAGTCAGCAAGAAGATACATGCAAAGGCCTGGTCGATCCCGATGTGGCTAACCCCTCCGCCCTCCCCTAATATGTTGCCGCCATCAAGTGACCATCTTTGGGTTATGGTCACTATTAAACCGGCGGTCAGCAGTGTACTTGTTGCACCCTTGTTAAAGTAGTTAGAAGCAACGATTTCTTGTTTTGGAAGAAAACCGGAGGGACACGCCCCTCTTGCATTTAGGCTAATTGACAAGACAAGGAAACCGAATTTCTTCAGAAAATCAGTAGTATCAAAAATCTGATTTTCCTCAAATATAACCCTTTCATATTGATCATGAAACACTCTACCCTCTAGCGACTCCAAAGGTCATCCAAGGTTTCAAATGTCAAATATTTGAATTGTTTCCATCAAGGGGCTCCCTAAATATCTTGAATATGACATTCCATCACATAAGATAAAGCTATTGTCCTTGGATTAACCCTAACTTTAGTCTCACCTTACTAATCTAGTGGGAGTAAGGCCAATATATATAAGTCTAGGTTATCTAAAACTATCAACTTGGGTCAACCCTTTTCATGCAAAAGTCAGCTGAACGTCCAAATAGGTTATGGATGTGTGGCGATAATCAATTGTGTGAGTAGGTCTAGAAAAGTTTTGACCCTAGATTGCTCAATTGAAAATCCAAACTCATTTATGATTCTACCATTCCTTAATATACCTTAAGTCTTCGATTGGATTCCTTATAGAATTGTTCTAATCAATTTTTTTGTTGATTTTTTTAGTCTAGAAACTAATCAAGTTTCTTTAAATTCCTCTAAGCACATTGCAGGTATTCACAAACTAGGGTTTTAATGGTATATATTTGAAAACAAACTTATAAGTTAAGTTTTGTTCTATTCACTCCAATTCATGAGTCCGTCTTTGTACTTTTCAAGACTTTTGGACAAATTAATCATACATAATCTATGTCTTCATATATTTATGATGGATGGATATGAATGCCATCACCAATACTGCTCCAGGAGCAACCATAGTGTTGTGGTTACAAGACCAAACAAACATATTAGGGGCGATGCCAGCTCAAAGGATTGGCAAAGCTACCGGGAAGATACAACCAGGCAAGAAGAGAAGGGAGTGCCAGTGGATTAAAAAAAGAAGCACTTCAAGCATGCATAAGAAGAGGGGAGAAAGATCCTTTTTAATTTGTTTGGAGAAAACCGGTTGCAATTTGTAGTTTCACAATTTCTTTCAATATGACTTCTACACTTGTGTAATCATTTGCAATAGTCACCCAATTCTTGAGATGAAATCTGTAAACCAGGCTAAGTTGGAGGTGATGAATGATCCCCGTGGTGAATCAAGTGGTCAATAAAATGCTTACAATTGTCAATGGTAAAGGGATGGCAAAGATTAGGACCTTTATTTTTTATATTACTGAAACACTCGAGATCATCTTGTAGTTCTGTTCCACGACACCTACATTCTAGGTAAACTCATGTAATCATTCATTGGATGACAACTAGGGAGAGATACTCCATTGACTACCTAACATTAGTTAGGATCCTTTCCCAAGATATTCATGTAATTCACGTTGAGAATAAAGATCTCACAATATTGGTTTTATGCATGAGGATGATAGTGCCACTCTAGGGGAAGCCTTTTCAAAGGGTGTGTTCATACTTCTTAGTTCTTAGCACTAAATCTTAATGATTTTCACCAGTTATCTTATTATGAATGATTAATCTAATAGGTGTGTTCTAACCTCCAACTACTCCCTCTGTCCCAATTTATTTGTCATTCTAGAGGTGTTTTTGGTGTCCAGATTCGTAGAATATTCAATAACTTTGGACAGACGGTGTGTCCAGATTCGAAGAATGTTCAATGAATCCGGTAGAAAGCCAGAATGACAAATATTTTAGGATAGAGGGAGTACATTACAATCAATTTATTTATTCTTAAGGCAAAAATCACTTATCATGAAAAAAACGATCATGTTTCATTTGAAGATCTATCTTACTAAGTAATCGGAAAAGAGCAATAAATTACCCAACAATATAGTTATGGAAACTTTTACCTAAATATATTTATTCATTTTTATAATTACCCACCAATATCGTTAAGAAAGTTTTGATCCATATAACGTATTAGTTTCCTACCACTACTATTATAAGAAAATTAGTCATGCAAATACATCGTGCCATAATATTAGTATAAAAAACAATATGAAATTAGTCGGCCATGGTACATAATGTTGTGTGCTACTATGCTTTAATGTTTAGTACTACTAACTAGAAAGACAAAGACAAATTATTAAAGTTTATTAAGATATGCTCATAAAAGAGTGATAACAAGAAAATAGTAGATGAAACAAAAAACCTTGTGGATACAACAAATTCTGACATTTATTTATTCAAGAGCTACAACTCGTTTACGAACCCATATGGAAAAACAAAAGTGGTGGATACAACAAATAATGGAATTTATTTATTCAAGAGAAACAACCCGTTTCAGACGCATTGAGCTAATTTTACTCTTCCTCGGTTGCAAGCAACACCGATGTAGATATTGCCAGATTTTGATCAATGTTGGACCTCCAACAAGTGTGGCACTTGCTGCAACCGTGTAGGAGCAATGCTTTTTCTTGCATCCGTCGCAAGAAACAATGATGGCCGCTACTTCTGCTGTAGCCGGCACAACCATCTTTGGGCTCTGGTCACTGTTGGCACGGCGACAAGCAATGCACTTATTGCAACCCTGCAAGGAGCAGTGGTTTCTATTACATTCATAGCAAGAAGCTTTGACGGTTGTCATTTCTGCTGCAGCCGGATTCTGGTCATTGTTGGCACGGTGACAAGTGACGCACTTGCTGCAGCCTTGTAAGGAGCAATGGATTGACGCGCATTCATAGCAACAAGCTCCAGCGGCCGCTACTTTTGCTACAGCCGGCTCAACCATCTTTAGGTTCTGGTCACTATTGACACGACAAGTGATGCACTTGTTGCAACCCTGTAAGGAGCAATGGTTTCTCGCGCATTCATAGCAGGATGCTGCGACAGCAGCCACAACCTTCGCTTCGGCCGGCACAACCGTCATCGGAGTAGCCATTGAAATCTGTTGCCAAAGAAACAGCGCCAGCAATAGGGAAGCAGCAACAGCAGCCATCTCTTGTTCCTGTTGAGCACTCGTATACCGCTGTCGAAAAGCACGATGTTATTGATTGTATATAACACAGAAGACAAATTAGGGTGTGTTTGTTTCCTTTAGAGGGTTGTGTTTAGATAGCAAATGCAATTCCATCATCTAAAATTGTTCCACTCTAAAATTTAGATGCCCTGCTCGTTTCACCCTCTAAAAACCCTCTAAAACAGTAGAAAATGTCATATTTGCCCCTATATGTGTAAGGGATCATCATGCACATGTATAAGCCATGAAACATACACAAATATCATAACACAAAACTGATCAACAAGAGTTGTTTACAATATGACATGACAGTTTTCAACATCCAAAACTGTTAAGAAAAATGGTTGCACAATCAGGGACATACACTCAGCAAACAATATGTATTAGTTATAGTAAAGAGCATGGGCAATCTGATCTTGAAATACATTCACGGTCATGTCCTTTGCAATCAGTAACAAAAATTAGTTACTTCATCAAGTAAAAAAGGCAAGGGCAGCAGCAAATGAACTTTTGACAAGGTAATCTGAAATGGCAGCATAGAATTAAACCACTCACTCAACAACTCAATGAACAATTATTGAAGCATAGCATACATGGCATAATAGAATTAAACCATATGATTCAAATTATTACAAACAATTGTTCATACATTGAAATTATCCAACACAAGAAAAAGTAAACTGAAAGGACATAACAAAGGCCAAACAAATCAATTCCAGAATCTATCGACGTAGTTGTTCGAGAATTCAATTCTATCTGCTGGATCGTCAATATCCAGGAACAAATGCATCCAGCCAGAATCCTCCGCAAGGTCCCGGATCATCATCCACTCGCTTACTGCTTTTGCGCACACCAGCTTCAAGGGCCCTTTCTTTGACAAGATTAATGTTATTATGCATCTCTTCCTTCTTGGTCTTCTTGTTCTCCTAAACAGCTGTCACCTATGATTTCATCAAGTGCATCTTCTCCTGGTGGGCTTTCTTGTTTTCTGCCATCATATTATGAAAACCCCTTACAATAGGGCTCTTGCTCTTCTTGGCAGGGCTTATAGCAGATGTGCTTGTGCTGCTCCCCTCTTGCGGCTGCTCGATGCGACATGATCGTTATCCTGGGGCAACTACGGTACAACATTAGGGAAGTCGTCATCTTCTTCCTCCTCCTCTTCTTCTTCCTCGTCATCGTCTTCTTGACCGGAGACATAAGCAGTTGACCCATCAACAGCGACGCCATGGGAAATGTCATCAAGCATGTTTAAGTATGGTGGTGGCCCATGCTGAAACTTCTTGTATTCGGAGGGCACTTTCTGCCAATTGGACAAACAAATTATTACGATCATATACATGACATGCAGAATTTTGATAGTAATTCAAATGTTCAAATTGTGGAAAAGGATGCACGCACCGAAAGTTCTTCAACCCACCAGGAATGAGTTGCTAGAGGCCAACCATCGGGCCTACATCCAAGGCCTGATTTCTTCCTAATCATGCAACATAAACTGTACATTGATTTCAATTGGCCCGATCTGTTACGTATCTGTCCCTTGTCATGCCTCAAGCCTGTTTTAGCACAATAGTTGGCAACTACTTGCGGATAAGCACGATTCATCATCGTTCCATTGATGTAGTTACCAAGCCGCTTTTGCTCCACAATGATTTCACACAGCTTATATGTATTTTTTGTGGTCCAGATTAGCCCTATCCAGATTCTACATTTCATGGAATTCCTAATCTTATTAACTATGCACAAGGAATCAAGAAACATGACATTGGACGAAGATTCATACCTCATTGCTCGAAAGACCACCATCGTCAAGAGCATCATCGTCTTCAACAACTTGTTTTCCTCGAGAAGCGCGACTCGGCTCGGTCCTCCTCGACGAGAAGGCCCCCACCGTCCGACGCCCGTGTGCGACGGGCACCACGTCCTGCAGGGCAGCGGGTACCACCACCTGTTGAGCGCGGTGTGGGCACGCGCGATGCCACCGCGGTATGCCCATGGAGGAACGACGCCGTGACCTCCGGATCGGGGAGGTGCTCCGGATCCGAAGCCTAGTGATCCTCCGAACGCGCCTTCGTCTTGGAGGAAGTCCTGGTACGAGCCAAGGTTGGGGAAGCCGCTCGACCGGGAGTTGAGGTCCAGGCCATCGAAGTTGAGGCGGGACCCCATGCCGCTCGACGGCGGGCGACGGTTCCCATCGTCGTCGGGCACCGAATGACACGGAGAGAACGGATCCGCGTTGGAGAAGAAGTCGTGGGTGCCATCTCCCACGTAGCCGTCGCCCTCGAACCCATCCATGGAGGCGGACAAGTTGCTGCTAACTTCTTCGTGCAACGGCGCCGATTGCGGAGCTGCCTCCGACGGGTGGCTAAGCCGGCGCGATTTGTCTGGGATGGCGGGGGATTTGGTGGATCTTCGCGGCAGAGCTCGAGCGAGTTGGAGGCGCAACACCGGTGGCAGAAAGGCAGTGGAGCGGGCGATGCGGTGGCGGCGCGTGGGCGCCAGGACGACGGCGGCGGCGGTGGGGAAACCTAGCGCGCCGCGGGTGGCGGAGGCGGCGTAAGTAGCGTGACGCGGGCAGCGGCGGTAGGGAAACCTAGAGCGACGCGGGCGGCGGCGGCAGAGAAACCGTGCACGATGCGGACGGCGGCGGCGAGGAACCCTAGCGCGAATGCGGCGGAAGCGTAGTGGATAAGGTAGGTGAAAGTGCAACTAGGCCCCTCGTTTTATTTTGGATGATTGATATCAATACAATTAAATTTGGACTAATGTTTTCATGAGAATGTGTGTAGTGAACATCCAAAGAACATGAAAGCGTAGCAAGCATGATCAAAAAGAAGAAAAGAAATGAGAAATGCAATAAATGAAGAAATTGGAAAAGACCTATCTCAAAGCTTATGCCTCTCTTTTATTCTTTGCTTTGAGTCATAGGGATGTCGTACTATAAAGAGGGATGCAAATCACAACTTTGACAAAGAATGAAGATGCTCACAAAACTCAAGAAAATCCATCCCAAGCCTATTCTTTCGGGACCCATCGAAAGTTCCGGTGGTTGGTACCGGAAGTTACGAGCTTGAGCTTCTCGAAGCCATACCGAGTTCGTCCACCGGAAGCTCCGGTAGGCTAACAGAGAGTTTGAGCTCTCTGGAAAGCCATACCGGAAGTTCCGGTCTCCGGTACCGGAAGCTCCGATAGGCTAACAGAGAGTTTGAGCTCTGTGGAAAGCCATACCGAAGTTTCGGTTCCTGGTACCGGAAGTTCCGGTAGGCTTACGAGAGAGTTTGAAGCTCTCCGGAAAGCCATACCGAAGTTCCGATAGGACACCGGAAGCTCCGATACGGCCCCGTTTTCAAACCCTAACCCTACGTACCGGAAGTTCCGGTGCGGGCCGAAATCCAGATCTAACCCTAAATCGGACCATACCGAAAGTTCCGATATGCCATCGGAAGTTCCGGTGCGGGGTTTCGGACAGGCCAACGGCTCTTTTTGGAGTTGTGGTATATAAGCCACACTCCACCCATTCTCACACTCTCTTGCACATCCCGAACACACACACACACTTGAGCCACACTCCACTCACTCCAAATCCTCTTCAAAAGCAAAATTTCCATCCTTGAGCTAGGATTCGAGTGAGAGACTTTAATCAAGAGTTTGAGAGACTTGATTCCATTCTTGAGCATCTTCACTCCCGTCAAGCTTGCGATTTGGATTTGTTACTCTTGGAACTTTGAGCTCCTAGACGGCTAGGCCGTGCTCGTGAGCTCCCAACTTGTGTGGTGACGCCGGAGAAGTTTGTATTACCCGTTTCGAAAGGAACTTTGTTAGTGGAAAACTCAAGTTCAACCTTGGTGGTGACTTGAGGGAGAAATAGGATTGAAAGAAACCCAGTCCTTGGTGGACTTTCTCAACGGAGACGTAGAGTCCTTGGTGGGCTTGAACTTCGGTGAAAAATCTCGTGTCTCTTGTGCTCCCTCTTTTACTTAAGCGCTTTGTTGTTTAATTCACTAGGTTGTTTGTTAGTTTCTCTATGTGTTGTTAAATTCCTAGAATTGCATAGGGTTGTGCTTTCCTTCTTGCAATCACTAGAATTGTGTAGGGTTTCATTCCGCAATTTATACCCTGCACCGGAAGTTCCGATATTTGACGTTTTCGTCTTAGTCTTATTTCGTAGAAATTTTTAGGATCACCTATTCACCCCCCCCTCTAGGCGACTTTCAGTAGGTGGGAGGGGCAGTGGAGTCCGATGCCGGTTTTAGAGACCCCCTCCCTCCCCCCCCCCACCCCACCCCCTCCTCCTCTTCGGTTTAGAGGCCTCTAATGGCCTTCCACGTCTAAAATTTAAAGGCCCGTTCGTTTCGTGGGCTCTAAATTGTAGCCGTTTTTGGACTTTAGAGGGGGAAACGAACAGAGCCCTAAACCAAAAGAGAGAGATAAAGACAATAATCAGGACATACCCGGCTAGTTTGGATCAATCAGAACAGAGGTGCTATTGTGCTAATTGAATCGTCTAGCTTGCAGCTGGGTTTTGCGAGAAGACTCAAACTGGGTCACCTATTTATAGCAGGCGATGGAGTTGCGAGAAGACTCGAAAGTCTACCAATGGCTGATGCAGTTGCTCGTCAGCAGCTACATACATTACAATAAGAGAGACGGATATACATATAATGCACATGATACATTGCACACGATCCAATCGGCCAAATTAGTGTTACATACATAGAGACGTGGGCACCAGATCAAATATGTCTGTTAACTCAGAAGCTTTTGCTTTTTCATAACTAATCGACACGGCTTATTTATCTGTTACAGAAATGCTGTTGAACTTTTTCGCAAAAAAAAAGGAAATGCTGTTGAACTACTTGCAGAATGGATGGCAAAAGATTCTGCTGCGCATATTCCGAGAGGTATATTTCTGGTTTTCTTTATTTATTTATATTTTTGATAAGAGGCTTCCCCTGCTTTTTACGAAAGCAAATCCAGTTCCGGTACATTGCTCATCATATCAGGATCACGCCTATACCTATGGTCAGATTCCACGGTCTCTCTTGTTGGTGATGAAGCCACCCACATTAACATAGGTGGTATATTTCTGTTATCAATCAGCACATGATCCAATGTGCATTGACGAGATCTGATCGGCCCGCTAATTTTGCGATTAGAGTATTACAGTTAGGAGGATCCCATTACTGTTACATCCACGACTTCGTTACAGAAATGCTTCTAAAAGACTTGCAGATCAAATGGCAAAATAAGATGCTGTTGAGCATGTGATCCGATGTCTCTTACCTCGCTGACTTTGTTACAAAAATGCTTGTTAAAGACTTCATATACCAAATGGCAAAATAAGATGCTGGTGAGCATGTGCCAAGTGGTACATTTATGATATCTACTATACTTATCAACCATGCGCAGGGACGGAAAATAAGCAAGCCGTGGCTTGAAAACCAAACTAAGCTTGCTGTGAAGTCTATGAGATATTCCATCAGAAAAGGTCACAAGTTTGTCAAACCACATTCCTAATTAGAATCAACCAAGGTTTTAGGCCACTAACAATCCAATAGACTCGTTTAATAGGTAAGTTTCCGTCAACCTTATAAAGGTTGAACTCCTCCATCATCTATATCCAATATGGAACTTGAAAACAGAATTGTATAATCCAAAAACAAATTTTATATTATTTCATTTAATGTTTAATGTTTAGATATGAACTCAAATTTAGTATAATTTAAAGACTTAGTACATGTATGGGTTACTGCAGCGAGAGGAAGTTGAAAGAATAAATTTCTATTTCGTAGACACAAAGACAAGTTACTACACTGTTAACCCATTACAATCATTTTGGTTACAATAATGTTATTATATTTATCTACTTCTTCCTATTATTTTATATTTTCTAGCATGACTTCACCTCCACGTCCGCTAACGGTCTGTGCAGACAACTTGAGAGACAGAATTAAGATGGCAGCGTAATATGAGGGTTGAAGGACCAAATTAGTTGGTTATTCCACCTCATCACTTTTCATTTACATCAGCTGCTATAGTTACACATGGTTCATTTTCGTATCAATTTGTGTCATCAATTACTTAAATTAAATCGCTGAACACTCGGCAGTTCTACTGCTATAATTCGGGTTGCCACTGCAGCGAAGTACAAGCACCTCAGAGTATCGTGCACTTGTTCATGCCAAGAGAGGAGAAAATCCTTCTCGCAGAAGGCCATAAGCGGCCAAGAAGTCCTGGCCTCTCTTCCTCGAAAGCATGCTCCGTTTCTATATGAGAATTGTCCTTTGCACAGACATCCCTGTCATTAATTGTCTCTCCAGAGCCTTTCAAGACATTCACATTCTTGCCTTCCTCTGATTCAACGCCAACTTCAGATATCTCCCCTGGTTTCTTGTCAAAGAGTCCTTTGAACTGCTTCCTTGCCTTCTTTTCAGTTTCCTGGTAAATAAATTATCCATATGTTCAGAGCTCCGGATAAAGGATATGACTCAATGCTCTACAATTGAATACCTGTTCCTTTTGTTTGAGTTTAAGAAGAGCAGCTGTAGCATCTGGCTCCGCAGACTTGTCGATGCTTTTCATCTAACAAAGAAATACAACACAATGCCAATTAGGGTGATGATCTAACAACTAAACATGGCAATGAAGTATAGCGTGACCAACCTTTTTCAAAATCGTTCCTTGCATCATCAAAATCCCCAAGTAACATATAGGACACTCCTCTGCGATAAAGAGCTTTCACGTGCACAGGATTGGCATCCAGCACCTGCTCAAAAATTCCAAGAATAAATGAAATGAAAAGAAGTTGCTCCATTTAGGTTTAGCGTGGCATGTCATTTATTACAACCTTAAAGCTTCACCTTGCAAACAAAAACGAATCAGCAAGCAAACTCATCAAATTATGTAACTAATCTGGTATAACAAATGCAATCAAACATGTGATGATTATCTTGAAGGCTTGGCACAGGGGCCGATGGGCTTTATAAACTTCAATGACATATTAAAAACAAACACTTCGCCATTAAACCAAATTATCATATATGGATTCTATCAGCAGCGTCAGTAAAAACAAGTATTTGAAAATACTGCTCGATAACAGCTGCTGCTCCTACAAAAAGATACCTTATTGCATGCTTCAATGGATTTTCTGTATTCACCCATCTTCTGGTAGCAAGCAGCTACATTTAGATGTAGAGAACTCTGTGTATAACAAACAAGAAGGTGAATAAAGTACATGTTTCAATATTGAGTGTTAGATGACAGAATCAAATGTTCTAAGGTAACAGAATACTAGAATAGTTTAACATCATACTCTTGAATTGGAGAAGATCTTTCCCTCTTCGTCATCATGAGGATGCACATGATTATACTCCCGAAGCAGCTACAAACATAGAGGTTATGAAAAAAATAAAATTAGGGAAGTGCTCTAAAATATAACTGCAAGGGATCAAAAACTACCATGTGACTTCCTAAAGGAAAATTATTAAGATGCGCTGAATGGAGGCATAAGAGAGAAGATGCAGGCCACCGTGTAGATATGTTTCAAGATAACATTAACTTCATGTGGTCATCTTTTTTGCCAAATTTTACTTTGATAAGAAATCAACTAAGCCATGACCTACACCACCAAGTGAATTAATACAACAGTAGCATGCAGGGCAGCAGGGGTGTTCATCCAGAGTTTGAGAAATCAGGCGATGAAACCGGCAGGCAAGCGAAGAACTAAGGTGACAGTTCACAATATAGATGTGCAGCGTCTTGCTGGTTTGACGTATGGTTTCTTCGAACAATGGATGAACAGGCCTAGTAGCATGTGGAACATTGAGATGCCTGATGAGCAGTGTTGGTCACCCATTTTTATAAAGAGAAATATACTTTGAACTGTTCAAACAGTTCGAAAGAAAATGTGCACACATATACTGCCATGCATGCATACAAATTTGGATATCAAATTAATTCTTAAAATGAAGAGATTAATACAATACCAACTGGCAAGAAAATGATAAATATCACAAGAAAATATAGATAATCAGACAAACATAACAATGTATTAATTCACTTACTCCCTCAAAATAATGGTCCTTCTGCCTTTGCACATGGAAACTTCCATTTCAAAAATAATTGTGTGCATAGCTAGGACAAATATCGGAAAATAAACGGGCTCACATGGGCATGTGTCCTAGTGAACCAACGGCTCTCAGTACTGGCTCTCAGTACTTCTTGATTCATGCAAGCTAACGGCTGTCAAACGGAGTGAAGCCTCTTCCGTCATCCACTCCGTAGGGAGATGATAAATATGACTGGCGAGCCTCGCACCCTTGCTATCCAGTGCTCCAAGCAGCCGGCCGCTCTGCTCTGCTTGTCCTAGATGCGCTTGGAGGCTCTCCCTCTCCTTGCTCCTAGCAGCAGGCCCATTGTTCCAAACCGCCGGCGGTGCTGCTCACGCACGCGCCTACCCTCATCTGAGATCTCACGCCTTTGAGTTAGAGGTGGGGGTCAGGGGGTTTGTGCTCGAGAGAAATCGATCTTCAAGTTTCCGCTGAATCCCCGATCCAAACATCATCTGGGGGTGGTGTTCTCAACGGAAGGGAAGCAGGAGGTCGTTGACTCGCCGTCCCGACCGCTTGGTAGGCTGTCATCGCCATCCTGGCTGTACTACTTCTCCTGCCTCGACGCAGCCCCAGCATGCCTGCAGCTTTCACTGTGCTTTGGCCTGCAGGTCTATAGCTTTCTATCTATGCCTTTTTTTCTATTTCTTTTTCTTTTTCTTTTCTTGCTGATCCATGCTGTCAAGGCTCGGGTCATCGGTGGCTTGGCTGGAGCAGATAGGCATGACGTATGGTTGGTTAACGGTGTTAGTTCTCTGTTAGTATACAAATCTCAAAGCATGTAACTTGTGGTAGAGAGCTGAGATGCCCACCAATGTGGGCACCGAATCCACATCCGACAAACATATTAAAATGTAGGTAGTATGTCATGATGACACTTATTCAATATGAGTGAGACCAATAACAAATGTAAGAACAAATTGTACATTCACGCAACGTATATATGATGTAATGGCATACAGATCCTAAAACATGTTTACCTTTTCATATTTTGCCTTTGCAAGTTCGAACTTTCCTTCTTTAAACAGTCTGTTACCCTGGGAAAGGCCACTCGTTAATAACCAGTTTTTTTTATATATAATTCTCGTTAATAACCGGTTGTTTGCCAACTCAAAATAAAAACCAGAGATGCAAAGCAAGCATAAGTATTTAACAACAGATAAACAATTATTATGTATCCTCTAAACAAGTACTGCTTGGCACTCACAGCAGGATGGTAAGGTCTATTGGCTGGGAGGGTGCCCACCTGGGTTTAACCCCTGGTGTGGCATCTACTTCCACCTCAGGGGACTCCCTTGGGGTATATCTCCCCGAAATATATATATAGGACAGAAAAGCCGATAGACTAAATTAAACTTCAAAGCTTTCATATGCTGGCCAACACTAATGATATCTTAAACCAATTGACCATGTTGAGAAACACTGCTTGTATTTCTTTCAATTCTATCGAGCATCTAAAAAATCATGATCTGTCATCCATTTAAAATGCAAACCAAAATAACTCTATATTTCAGACGCACTTATAAGTCTGCTAAAAGTATAGACATTTTCTGCATAAGAGTTATGTCATATTCATAAGGGTACAAATTGGCAAAAGTTACACATAAACCTAATCTTAGCCAGCATACCGTGCTCTTAATTTTGTCTGCCTCATCCATGATTTCGTTGAATGTCATGCCAGTCCAGTCCTAGATAGTATTTTGGATCAATTATCAGAACAAATAAAGATTCAATTGTAAATAAAATATGACAAGCATCATAAAAAGGAAAGAATACAACATGAACACAACAAATAAAGTCTGCACTCCCTCCTCAAAAAGGAGCATGCGTAAAGCAGCAAATATTAGTATACTTATGAAAAGCTTCCACCTAAGAAGACATTTTAAATACTTCCTTTTGCTATTCAGCACAACAAAAATATCAATACAAGAAAAAGAAGTAATAACTAACCAAAATCATACATATGAGAGTCAGGAATTTATCAATCAAAATAGAAAACTGCTCAAAAGCAGAACCAGGAATATCAATTATCACCCGTTGAGACTAGTGAAAGTCAGTGAAATAAAATGATTGTTACCTTGGGCAGTTCAAATCCAAGTAGTTCAATCTCCCACTGAACATAAGCTCCTTCGGGAACATTTGCTGGCCTGTTGGAACCATACATTCAATCGTTCAGAACCATACACTAAGAAAGTTTTGAATGAAAAATATATTCTAAAACGATGATTAACATAAGTATAAGAAAAGTGGATACTAATACAACGGTTGATACAATAATAACCTTGGAAACTTATCGTATGCAAAATCTGGAGGGCAGGTGACAATAGATTTTTCACCGGGAAGCATTAGTCGAACGCACATTTCAAATCCCTCTGGAACCTACAAAATGTGGTACTCCTATTAAGTTGAATATCAAGAGTACTTTAACCTTCAAAGAATTTGAAAGAATTATCTTTCTTTAATTTGGAAGGTAAGTATATTAAACAAAAACTTGGCCGATGGGGGTAAGACCGCCCCCACGGCATTTTTATAAGCTAAACCTTCTCCCTGTTGAGGAAACCTTTTTTTTTTTACTTGAAAGCAATAGGAGCTTCTCCTACTGCGGTTTAAATATATAAACATAAAAGAAAGGTGTTAAAAGAACTGTACAGAGCCAAAGAGGCCAACGTGGCCAAAGGGCCAAAGAGTTACATAAAGCTGGTCAGAGAGCCTATGTTAGCATAATTACAGGGTCAACAGTCTGGTGTAGCCAGGACAAGATGTTGTCTCTAGTTGCAGGTTTTGTTCTATGCACCTGGAGGTGCACTTCCTCCTTCAAAGCTACCCACCAGGACTGCAAGGTTGGGGTGACATTGTCAAATATAAATCTGTTTCTTTGCCTCCAAATATTCCAGGCTGCTATGATAAATATTTCCATGAAACTGGGCATTGTAAACTCCCTTCTAGCCTGCTGCAGCATCTAAAAAAATTCATCAATGTGTTCCAATGTATTCCAATTTGGCCCCAGCACCTTAAACTGAATAAGCACTCAAAAGAGAGATGAAATGCTGTTTCCTCTGTCACCTGGTGCATATCTCACAGTTGTATTTATTTCCTTGCACTGGTGTTCTCTTCCTCCTCAGTATATTCTTTGTGTTTAACCTGTCCAGAAACAGTAGCCATGTGAAGATTTTGATCTTCTTTGAGCATTTTGATTTCCAGATCCACTGAAAGGGTTGTGGCGGTTTGAGGTCCAGAAATGGTATCATGTAGAATTTTGCTGTTGTGTATGTTCTTATGTCCCATATGTATTGCCATTCATCCTTCTGTTGCTCCTGGCTTTGATACATCTCCTGCATGATGTTATTTAATTCTTGCAGTTCACTGAATGCTTCAGGGCTCATGGGCAAATGAAAGTTATCTTCGACTGCAGGGTTCGCCATGTATGTTGCTACTGATACTTTGATATTCTTTGCATAAGAGTATAGTCTGGGGAACTGTTCATGTAAATTGTGATAGTTCCATATGTCATGCCAAAGCATCACTGTTACTCCATCACCGACACTGCACATTGCTATCCCCTTGAAATGATCACTAAAGGACATTATGTCTCTCCACCAGAAGGAACATCTTGCTGCAATTTCATGTGCTATCTGTCCATTAGGATAATACCTATGCCATACTAGGTTGACCCATGGTATGTCGAGGAAACCCTCAAACACCACCATCACCCTATAGGACTGTGCAGATACTTGGGCTGGACACTGTTAACCATGCTGATGACTACTGCAACTACCACCAAGTAGGAGAGCCCAAGCCATCCCACAGCCTGAATACCTGGCACCCAAGTTGGCGTCATCGGAGGTAAATTTCAGGGCTGACAACAAAGGGAAGTTTTTAACTCCACAAATTGCGCACGCTAGGATTTGAACCATGGTGCAGCGGTAGAGCCTACCGCCTGTGACTAGAAGGTCCGGGGTTCGAGTCCCAGCCTCTGCACATTACACAGTGTGCGGGTAAGGCTGTTTGCTGACACCACCCTTCCCCAGACCCTGCGCAGTGCGGGAGCCTACGGCACTGGGTACGCCTAGAATTTGAACCATGGTGGTGGAGGTTCTAATCACTGAGCTTCTATTAGGTTGCCAGGAAAACTATATTTAGTCATCTTTATTAGCTTGCTAACTTTGCAATTCTAATTTTCTTAAGAAACTAAATGAAGCGTAGCAAAATCAGGAACAGAAGCTAGAGCTCTTTTTGTTGTCAAATTGAAGTCCAGCGTCAACATTTCATGCAATTAATCATGGTATATAGTGAGTCAAAGATTGAAGTGATAATACTTTTTTTCCACGAACATGCAGGAGAGCTGCGTATCTTTATATTTAAAAGAGAAGAGAGAGTTACACCCAGCTCCTACCTCCTCAAGAGATAGGAGCAGACCCAGGATACAATGCTACATAATCACCAGTTTAACATGGAAGAGGTGATAATACTTACGAGGCCTTCTCCAGAACAGAACTCCAACGGTTCACCATCATTGTCAACTCTTGTATCATAAAATACTGACTTTGGTTCATCAAGGAGTGAGCCCTTATAATGCACTCTTAACAAGCTATCATGAAGAGGGCAGTCCATAGGAAATTCGCCTGATGTTTGTAAGGAACACACCAAAGCATAATAAGCATAAGGAAAACAATGACCACTAACACCACCAAGAGTACAATGATTCACAAGCAATGTGCAAGGTTGGTTTACTTGAGAACTTGCATTATATATAATGTCATAGAATAAACAACTAGCTAGTTTGTCTAATATCACATTCTTAATCATACCCTCCAGTTAGGTCTTTTTAGTGCTATTACTCGGATTAATGAGCACCAACGACCATTTTCATCTCAATGAATACTGATGTAGATGGGTCAATTCCGATTGCTTACTATGGTGAAACGAGCGGTTAGCCATGGATTCTGTCACCGCTATTAGTGAAATTAAAATTAATCAAACACGCCGCAATGATTCAATATATTCCACATAAAAATCATATCTAAGCTTGCTTTAAGTTATGCAGGCTTCCATAACTTTGCATATAAAAATATATATATACCATTTCATCAAAAGAAAAAAACTGACATTTCAATTTCGACTGAAACATTTAGGGACGAATGAAGTCCCCATGGGTTTTTTTTATGTGAAAATGTACAGCAAGGGAATTCCCTGTTGTGGTAATTATATTATTATATATAAATATTAGAAATAACAGTTAGCACTAGATATGTTCTCTTGAACCCAGCACACACCAGGTCCCCTTTCTAGCTGGGAGCCAGGTCCTAAAAGAAATTGTGGATCAAGCTTCTAGTTTATTTGCTCTGCTAGCAAATTTTGATGCATGTGTATTTTAGTTCATTTGAGGGAGTTTGGGGCCGACCTACAGGCCCACAAAATTGAAAAGTTGCATCCCTAGAACATTGCATGATGATGTACTTGCTAGCAGAAAAGTTGCAACTTTTGGCCACCCAATCTGAAGGTTCAAGAAAAGAGACAACCAGATATTGAAAGTTCTTATTATCCCTTTTAAAATGAATAGCTACTTTTTAGTAATTCTTCTTTTACTTTCATTCATTTCATTTGTCTTCTAGTTGCAAGCAGTTTCTGGAAATAAAATTAAACGGCAACTGTTGGTGTATATAAGAGGCCCACGTAACAGGCCCATGTAATAGGCCCATATAGGTGTGTACATAGCCCACCCTAGGGTTGGAGGAATACACCGACTGTTTTGCCCAATCAAACAGCAACGACTCATCCAATATTCCCACGAAAGGAATAAGGAGACCTTGCAGCCGAGAAGAGGTATACCAAAAGAATAAAATAAAGATAAATTAAATAAGTTCAGGGTCATAGTTGGTAAATTGATTAGAAGAAAAAAGCCACCGTACCCAGCATAATTTCGTAAAAGGTAAATTTTGTTGTGCTAGAGCAGTTGTTCCAAATGGAAAGTCGCAGTTGTACAAAGGTATAAACTCAAAACATTCAAGGTATGTTAATTGATCAAGAGAAAAACATCCATAGGAGGCATAATTTTGTTTAAGATAAAAGTTGTTTTACCAGAACATTTGTTTCAAATGGAAAGTCCCCCTCCCCAATACACACACCAAAAAATTCAAAAATGTAGTATGACATTGTGAATGTTAAATATGGGCTTAAGGTTGCCTACCTTTTCCATCAACTACACGGCGTTTTATAAGGCGGCCATCACCAAGCATATCTCTCACCTATCAGTATACGACATAAAATTATTGCAGTTTTAAATGGAAAGGATAACGCAAACTCTGTCCATACTTATAGCATGAAAGTATAGCTAAAAGAAAGACTGGTTTTAAGCATAAGAATTAAGATTGAGTGCCTACGATCTCCAAGTCTATTGCATCTACAGACTTTTGATATGAAAACAAGAGTGATCTTAACATTCAGGTCTGAAGCTAGAATGCCTAACCTTTTATCAAACCCACATGCTAGGCAAGCACATTTGGACCTTTTCAGGTCATACCCTAGTTTCAATTTTTGGCTTCCAATTCTTTGCTACTTGTTTCAAATGCTATTATTCTGTTCTAACATTCTCAAGCAGCATACAGCTGGCTGCCGGTAATACCGAGACCAGACAGTGGTTAGTGGTTAGCAGGTGGCCACCTTGCCAATGAGCACTTAATACAGGTTGGCTAAGGGATGCATGCAGGCTGCTCCGCCATAAAAGTTCCACATAGTTTCTGATCATCTCTCAATTGGTGTTCCAAGTTATACACAACAACAACAACAGCCAAGGCTTTTAGTCACAAGCAAGGTGGGGTAGGCTATCTATGGGGTTTCATCTCCATAAGAATGGTTAAAATAGTTGTTGGCTCGCCAAGCCTATCACAGTCCCTCCTCCTTTATCCAGGCTTTGGACTGGCTATGCAGAAAATATAGGCAGAGTTTATCCTTTTTGTTTTTTGCTCGTTATGTAATTGTAAACTATGTACTCTTATTTTTATTATATTAATACTAATATATGATCAGTAGGGGATCACCCCTTCATGTTTCATAAAAAAATGGTTAGGAATATATGCCTGTATGCCTAGGTTGCTGGCCTCGCTGGAAGTGTTAGTTAATACGCTGGTCACTGGTAAGTGACCTCATCTGTTGATATAAAAATGTACACTACCATGAATGTTTTAGGTGAATGTGAATGTGTGGTCTAGCAAACTTGAAGTTGAAAAATGTTGAAATAATATTTGACCATGGTGCCCTATCACTCCTAACATGTCATAAAATCATTTTCAATTAAGTTTTCTGTGGATGCAGGATAATTATCTGGTGTAAAAAATAAAGTATGTGTTTTCCCTTCTTTATCACCGTTATCTAGGGTCGGTTAGTCTGTGAGAAAACGCAGCCTAAGACACTTGTCAGTAGAACTCAACAGAGCCTAATTCTACTTTTAACAACATAGAAAGATGCACATGCACTAACACAGCAAGAAGGCAAATGAACAGAAAAGAAAACTGTCAGTTATGACCATACCTGAATAAACTGAACCAGTTCAACATGAAAGTAAACTTCTTCAAGGCCTTCAAGATGTGGCATCAGTGACGATTTTGTCAAATAGGTGGCACTAACAAAAATAACTGCCTTTTCTTTGCGTGACATTGATCCGATTCCCATCTCAAGCCCTTTTGGTACCTAAACTAGACAGTAACAAGCATGTTGAATAACAAAATGTAGTTAGGAGAAGCTGGAATTTAAATGAAAATGAATTGTAAACGCTTGTATTGCCTTCTAATAAGTCACTGTGAAGCTTTCAGCATTATGTTACACTCATGTAGCAAACCATTGGATTTGCTTCTACTATCTCCGGATTTTAATTGTTGGCGTTGAGAGACCTGAGTTTATCTCTCCATGGGTCAACAAAGAAAGGCTAGATACAGTGGATGTCATAAGGTTCATCTGTATATAGATGTCATAAGGTTCATCTGTATATAACCCAATAAGTTGAACATAAATAGCTACTGGCAAGTATTTATAAGCCCAAGGTCCTACAAGCAAGACCGTAAACTAGCATACTCTTGAAAGCACAAAGAGATGAGAGAATGGAACATTAAAACTTGTGCAATGAGCATTCTGTGTTCTCACAGATGTCGCAAGTTTAACAAAATAAGAGTTTGGCAAAGCAGATAATGTACTTTGATCCTATTGCATGCATGAGAAATGCCATTGATGGCATATAAGTATTTTTAAAAAATCTTAGACTCGCAAAAAATATATGTACAAGTATTTTAAAAAGCATATGAGATTAACATATCATATGTTCCTATTACACGGAATAAGCATGCTACTGACCTCAGATTTACCGATAGTAAAGAAATATGGCTCTTCTCTATCGAGAATAATTTCTTTTCCATCTGCTGTGCTAGCTGTTATCCTGGAAATGACAGACAGATATCTTATTCAAATGAAAATTCAGGCAGAAAAAATATATATACTCATATCATTTTTTGTTGACGCTGCATTGTTATTGAGCGAAACAGAGCCAAAAAAAGGACTGGAGGGAGTACTATAAAATCAGTGGAAACAAATGAAGTCTGACATGAACAATGGTATTCATCCATTTGCCTAGTGCTCAAATAGGTAAACGTTTGAGCCAAGAATAAAAAACATATTACTACTATAGGTAAAAAATAGACCAGCATGCCACAAATTTATAATGCAAATCTTTACCGTGCTGTTACTTCATATGGTTCTCTAGGTGTCTCCCATCCCTGACCTTCATCAACTATCTGCACGATTATAAGGGGGGAAAAAGATATCGTCACAGAGCTCGAGCATTCAGTGTCATCTGTTAGATCACTTATAGCATAAAACAACAAGGGATCTATCAGGAAGAAACATAACAGAGACAACACTTTAGGAAAGCAAAAAAATAATCCATGAAACCAACTGATTTGTAAACTAAAAGAATATCTACATGGAAAATCAAGCAAAAAACCTTTATAAATCCATAAAAGCTTATAAAATACTAGTATAACTTTGGCAATAAAATGGATGGATATTTACCCTTTTTACGACTCCTAAATCCTCAGACACAACCTGATAAAGAAAATAAGTAGAGTGAGTGACTGAGTACTTAAGAGAATATATAAGTAGCAACAGAATTTTTTTTATCTGTGTTCTTAGTTCTTGAAGTGTTAGGCAGAACAATATCCATGAAATAAACCAATCATCAAATAAAGACGGTAGGAATGACAATGTGTTCCTATTCTTAGTTACCATATGAGCTTGACACTCAGACAGAACTTTAAGTGAACCAAGTATAACGATCTCACTAAAATGCTTGCTTGCACCGAGAGTTACCTCAAAAACTTTCAAAATAGATGCATTAGGTGTCATCCAGGAAAAGAAAAAACCAATTCACTGTTATTTATAATCAGTTGCTTATGTGATAAATACGATGATGATGTACTACTTAGCGGGATACATTGGTAATGAACCTGTATATAGTAAGTTAGTAACTAATATATTTCTTATTTCATAGCATTTTTCATTAAAAAAAACGTTATCCATTATGTTATTTTGATCGTGCAGACTAAATATAATATGGCATGGCAACAATTGCATTAGGTACCTACCATATTGGGCATATTCTTACTTAACTTGTATTACATAGTATTCCTTTACGTAACATATTACTAAGGGCCTGTTTGGCAGGGCTCCTAGAGCAGCTCTTGGACCGGATTCTGCTCCTAGGTCAAGAATCTGTCCAAACACTTTGATCCAAAACGGATTCTGCTCCTAGAATTAAGAAGCACTTCTCCAAAATGAACTAGGAGCCAAAAGCTTCAAAAACGTAGCTCCTACAGCTCCTCAATCATTTCTAGAATCTATTTTGGTTCTCAAAGACTTGAGAATCTGTTTTGCCAAACACCCCAAGAATCCGTTTTGGTAGAGAATCTGTTTTGATAGAGGAGCCATTTTATAGAGAGCTGTTTTGGTGTAGGAGCTGTTTTAGAGGAGCCATGCCAAAGGGGCCCTAAATTTTTCAATGAAATTCACTGCAATATACTGCAGTTGAATTCCTACAAAAAAAAGTTTATTCCTCAAAAATATACTACAGTTGAATCCATACTTAAGACATCATTCAACAAGACTAACCTTGGCTTTAAAGAAATCCAACATTTCAATCTCAAACTGAAGCTCATCACCTTTCGGAAAACCATCTGGAGCTGTAACTGGACAATCATCCTCCGCATAGTGAATCTGAGGCTTCATTTTGAACTGAGTAAAGAAACTGGTAAGAGAGAGAAGTGGGACGAAAATGATAACAATATATGCTTGCCCATGGTTGACTATGCATCTTGAATCGTTGCAGTCAAATAAAATGAGGGGTATCGTCTTATTAGAATATTTTTTTCTTAATGCATTTAATCTGTTTAAATGAAATACCATAGCTATTTCACCCTTCAGCATTGATGGAAAGCCTTCAGCGAAGCCAAGGATCATCTTGCTCTTCCCTAAGACAAATCTTAGTGGGATTCCTTTACCTGTAGATTATAAAGCAGGAAAAATGAAGATGATTTAGAAAGTTATTAGTTGAGTTGAGATCTCATTCTAATATGCTCTTCCAGGGGGCATAAAGACGCACAGAACCGGTTTTTAAAACAAAACTTGGTTTTTGAAAGGATTATACAAAGTAAAAAATAGAGATCATTTGAGATTTCTGTTTCAAAATCATACACAAACTATTCCAGCAGCTACAGACGTGACAGTAGCACTTGGATCAAATTATATAGTCTCTGCTCAGAATAAACGAGGTAAATAAATTGTACTAATAGGAAAAACATTATATGGAACCAACAGGATGCCAGAGTAAAGAAAACAATATTTCAAGTCAGACTCAGAATATGATTGTCTATAACTCATTTGCAGGAGCATAACCATGATTAAGCACTGAAAGATATTCCCTAACCTCCATGCTCCCTTCTTGTTGAATTGATAACAATTCCATCCATGGTTCGAGTAGTGCAATGCAGTATGACCTGCACAACGACTATAATTAGCAAAATAGGACCAACTAAAGTACCTTGTTCTGAAAATCACATAAAGCAAGGATTGAGCGATACACAAAGGTCCAGTCCAGAAGGCAATTACAATATCCAATGATGCAAAATAACTGGTAGCACCATCAAATGGTCCATGCCATGTCTGCTTTATGAGAATTATGGCAAAACAGCTCCATTTTCTTATGAGCAAACAAGTTTTGGCATTGAGCATTAATGTGATATAGCAGCGTTATGTTTTACAGATTATTTCAGTGGCCCCCAAAGGTTCACCCTGAAATACTGTCACTCCTTTTCAGTAATCAACCGACAATCGCACAAATTTTTTAGTCAATCAAGTTCAGCTAGAATTCGCATGTGAATGGGAAAATAACCTGATCACCGTCTCCAGGGGTCGCGTCGCCGCTTCCTGACCGAATGACCGCCTTCATCAAGCTCCCAGGGGTAAGCTTCTTCCTCCTGGGGTACAAACATCACACAATTTCAGCCTCCCCACCGTTCAAATGCCGGGGAACAACAGCTAATCAGACAAGATGTAACTCCGCTGCCCAATTCCGCAACGAGAAACGGATTCAAAACTGACCTCTTCTCGGCCTCCTCCTCGGCGGCCGACTTCTTCTTCGAGGGCGGCGGGAGGTCGGCGCCGGCACCAGCATCCTCTTCGTGAGCCATGCCGGAAGCTTCCAAATGAGGCGCTCGCCGTCAGTCAGCAGCTTAAGGCGGGAAGGAAGGGAGAGTCGGATGGGTCGTCGCCGTCGATCTGCCCCTTAATTGCGCGCAGGCGGAGCAGTTGCGGTAGCAGCCACGCAGCTCACCAACAGCGGGAGCGGGTGAGTCGCCGGTCACCGCTGTCAGCGGCGGAGAGTCCAACGAAGAGAGAAGAAGCTTCCTGACTCTCTTTGACTTGGGCCGCACCAAACCAGCGGCTCTTCTCGTTTCAGGCCCATAGTGGCAGAACGGCCCAACTGGACAGACGTAGTACGTGACACGCTCGGCTGCTCGCCGCGGCGGCGCCAGGCCGCCATCGTCTTCCCAACCCATTGGCGGACCTTCTCGTTGCCCCCAGGTGACGCGCGGCGGCGGACCTTCTCTTCTCCGGGACGGCTCCGCTACGCGCCCTCCCTCCGGATACGACCTATCTACTGTAGGCTTCCGCTATCGTTGGCACCTTTTCCGTCAAATCAACAGGTAACACCCTGAGACTTCACTTCGATTTCATCGCGAGGAACTTTTATATCTTTGTTCCTTAGACTGCCATGGGAATTGTATTGCTTGGTTGGCTGTTATCGATGGTATTGTGGTTTGCAAGACCTTTCGGGGTTGGGGACCTTGGGTGGCGTTTGAGCTGCACTTTAAGTGTTCGTTGAAATGAGGTACCCGATCAACATATCATAATCACAACTAGAATAGTGCTGAGACATCCATAATCTTAGCCTCTTTGGTATGGGTGACGATAACGGATATTTGCGATGCAGATGGTTCCGTGGGGTTAGGATGGCAGTCAAGGACTCATCACTCGCGTAATATTAAGGATCTCTAGGTTTCATCATGGTTTTGCCTGTCCTGAGTAAATTTTTAAGTTAGTTAGAATGTTGTATGACACACGTCTTCTCTTGAATTCGCAGCATGGAGTCTCTTCATTTTGTGCACATCAAGATTCTAGCTGCTGACCTCCTCTCACTAACTGTACAGCCCACCTCGCCACCTTCCTTTCTCCGTTGTGGTCGTACAGTTGCTCGAGCAGAAATTGTCGGAGTTGTGGTCTCGCGTGACCGCAGGGACAAGTTCCTCCGCTTCCTGGTGGATGATGGCACCGGCTGCGTGCCATGTGTCCTCTGGCTGAACCACCAATACTTGAATCCAAACAATCACTCCGGCATATCAAATACTGACCCAACTGCAGAGATGGCATTGAAAATGTCAGAGGAGGTGCGTTTAGGAACTCTTTTGAGAGTTCGAGGTAGGATCGTGATGTACCGTGGTGCAATCCAGATTGCTGTTAGAGACGTGGTAATGGAGAAGGACCCCAATGTCGAAGTGTTACATTGGCTGCAATGTGTCAGCTTGGCCAAGGAATGCTACGATTCACCTCCTTCTGCTCAGCCTGCCTCTTGAAAGGGTGTGCATTATGTGTACTAGTTCATTGATGTACATGCTGAAGGGCCAATCCCTTCTAAGTTCATATGTGTTATGAGCCTCATGAATGAGATGGATTCCATTTTCTCTGAATCTCAAGGCTGTTTGCAACAATGCAACTGAGTTAGGAGGTCCAATGCAGAGGTTCTCAGCTAGAACCCAAGCAATGTGAGTTCTCAGTGATAGCAGTCTGAACTGTGAAACACGCAATGTAAGTTGATTCTGTGAACCCAAGCAATTCACATTGGTATGTGGAATCATGAGTGACTTGCTTGTACAAGCTTGATTTTTTCATGAACTTGTGGATGAAGTGAGTCGAAGGCACAAGTAGTAGTACAAAGAAGTGAGAGCACCATAGATGTGCCACATTATGGCTGTATATCTGTGTCCAATATTAATCCTGATGATGAAGGCAGTGGAATGAAGAGCAGAAAACAAATCCATAGAACTTGAGTACATGTGTCTAAGACGTTTTTCTATGAAAAAACCTTTTGAATTTTAATGTTACATACCGTCTTTGGGTTATTGGAAATATCTTCCTGCGTGGCCACGCCTCCCTTTGAACAAAATACTACTAGAGACTATTGTTTTGCTCTTCTGTCTTGTGTGACCTGGCCTAACTAAGTCCTGATAACATTATTACCCTCGAAAGATGTTGGAGCTAATAGAATTATTGCATTTGATTATTAAGAATTGATAGCTAACGGTTAAAGCACTTGGAGCTGTTACATTGCCTAGGAATGCATTTTAGGAATATCTCTTCATCATCAGTTTGTTTTTCGTCAGGATTGGAAACCCTTTGGACAAAACGAATAAACTAAATATATACTCGTATACCAATTCTCTTTGGACTCATGCTTTTTTGACAAATTCTGACACATGTCAGTTACACGCTACTTCTCCCTGAAGAATATGGCTGAATATATTTACTTGGTATGACAAGATCTGGTTGCATGACACATAAGTTGGACAAGAGATCGATGCACAAACTACGTGATACATGTCACTAGTTTTGATTTAGTATCCAGTTCTTATTTCTTTTACAGCTGCAAGAAGAACCATGCATTGATGTTCAAGGCATTTGTACCTTTTTCCGTTGAAGTTAACATCGATCCTTATCTCTATGATGTGGCAACATTCTTTTGGCAGATAGAAGTTACAATATGTAGTCAGTAGTTACAACTTTCAGATAAGAAAATGTTGTCTTTAGGCGTCCCTGAATAATTTTTTATCCATAGTGGACCCACTAGTTTCAGAAAGTTGTCACCTTCTGATGATTTCCACTTGCTCTTGCTTCTCTTCTCTCCTGTTGCTTGATCCACGGAGATCTAAGTCTCTGCATCAGAATCTACTTAGACTATCCCAGGGGAGGCATATCAAAAGAGGAGCTCACTAGGACAATCATAGCTCGCTCACGACATTCTTCAGTCACTTTGGTTGATTCCCTGCATATGCCACTTTACTTTTGTGGGAAAGCTGCATATGCACATCCCTATTCAGGCTTCCTTTTTAGCACGCCGTAGAGACAGCCCATGTTATTATGTTGCTACTAGTAAATTGTCCAATCTTCTACAATGTCCTTCAGCATATAAGTGTGCCCTTCACGTGCTACCATAAATATTGATCATAGGTTCTTAGCGTCTAAGACAGGATAGACTCTTTGTCATATTCTGCGATGTAAAAAACCTTATCTTAATATAATATTGGTTGTAGGTCCTCAACAAGTGCTGGGAAATGATATGTTTCTCATCATAAACTGAAAGCCAGTAGTGGATACTGAATTGCTCTGTATTAGAGTTCGTACAAGTACGCTTGATGTCTCTTGATGAAATAAGCACGGATATGGGGATTTGGTTAGGTAATATGCATATTATACTACAAACAAGGCCATATTTTGTTTAGAAAATAAGCTCCAAAATGGTGCGCAGTTTCATCACCTTGCAAGAGATTTCTGGTTACAATGCACTATGAAGTTGAATGGGTTATTTTGTCCTCAGGGGACCAATAACATAGATCTTATGATCCTCACAGTTGGGGTGTGTAGCAGAGATATTACATCGCATAGCTGTTTCTACTGCGTGTGTTTGTGTGCGCGCGCCCGCGCTGGAGCTCATGAACCCTGGTGTCAACTCACGTGTGCAGTGCACGGGCTTGGACTCATGCCTGCTTGACTGCCCCCGGCAGCATCCATATGTGGGCAGAAATAATTAGTAAGCCGGCAGTGTTGCATGCATGGGCTTGTTCTGCCGCTCGGCAGTCCGCAGTGCGCCTGCTGGCTCTGTCCATCCCTGCATATCTTGAAATTGAAAGGCAGATGGTTGATGTTCCACACTGTCCTATGATGAATTATGCCTGTACATAATGCTGAATGAAAAGATAATTTTGGTTTGCTAGTACTTATTTAGTCTCTCTGAATATTTTCTTGTATGATCCCTAACTTGTAATGCTTGCCTTCTGGCGGGCCAGGGAAGATATAATACTCTGCACTTCTAAAGTGTGGGTTGTGCCACAATTGTCCACTGAGCAACCATCACTTCTTATCACATCTAATGTTATCTTATCACTTCTAACTTCTAAGCTTAGAGAAAGAACTGTTTTCTAGAAGAGATAACACTGGTGTATAAGATAAGATGATGCTGCAGCCGTGCTAAGATGACTATTGATTGGTTCTTTTGCACTGCTCCTCAGGCATAAGCTGATGTCATTTGTTTGCTAATGCAGAAACATCTAAATCTATGCTCAGAGGCACGCAGTATGTGTGTTCATGCATATCCACATGTGGGGTGTGTTTGGAATTTGAGTGGTTGTGGTAAATTCACATCGCTAGGCCTCTTTATGAGCAGACTTTAATCTGACCACCCTTAATGCTCTGGATCCTGACCCACTCCTTCGCTACCTCATATGGAAGAAGGAAATGTTCTCTGCAAAGTTTCCTTTGGCTAGGGGTCCTCGTCTCAGCTTTGAAGCACCTTGGTTTTATTCATTGCTTATACTCGTCATATTATTTACAAATGTTTCTGTCTAATTGAAATCTCACTTAAAAGAAGCACGTACGTGTAAGAAATCAAGGATCAGGCTAAATATAGAAGAATTTTATGTAATCAGGTGTTACGAGATTGAAGGTACAAAAGTGGCAATCGTGCTGAAATCAGAACCAGCAGTACTTGCAGCTCTCCTCTGCGGTAAAGAACAGGCATCGACAGTAATCTATATTATTCACATGAACTCAAGTTCTCGGTCTACCTAGCAATAGTTTCATATACATTTCTGCATAGAGCCCTACTATGTTTCTTTGTATCTTTCGCTAGTTCTGATTATCATCAATATTGGATGACTTGATGTGGCATTTATATCCCAGATCCTAGAAAACGCCAGTTAACAGTCTGGTAAAGGTCCAGAAACCAGAATCAGATGTCTGCCGTCTTTAACCCGATAAAACCCCCTCGGTAACCTCTTTTTGAAATGTTGTACTATATATGCCCCTAAAGACAGTAGCTTTTAGTAGATAATAACATGATAACAAACCCTCTCCCAACAGGAAAAAAACGATCTAGAAATTACTAAGTCCAATGATCTCATCTCAATAGAACTAATTAATGTTGTAATTGTCGGATATACTCCTGTCTAAAGCTGGGCTTTTTATGTATGTAATTTAACTGCAAGATGGCTGATGTCATCATTTTGACCTGATCCATGCATATAAGAACAGAGAATGCGGCCTTTTTTATCTGCTATGTACGTATATAATACTACAAGGATCCACATCTTATCAAATTATTTTCTTCGGTTGCTCATATGATGGTCTAAGCAGTCAAAGACAGATCTTGACCTGGCCAGTGGCCACAAATGCAGTGGGCCACATATGGGATGGGGAAAGGTCATGGGATGTTCATCTGCAAACACATCATGTAAACAGCCTTGTCATGTATGGAACAGAATCTTCCATGATATTCAAATTCCACTGGCAATCATGCACAACACAATACCATATGATTTTCTATTATCACAAACATATGCTTGCTTGTAGGATGATGATCTGACTATTCACCTCAGGATAAAAACTTATCATTAATTACTTATGACTCGTTTACTTTCTGAACATGAGAGCCATTAGGCCATTCTCATACGTGTTGATTCTTATGCATAAATGTGTTGCATCCATAACAACACGCACTTCCTTGCTGCCCTGAATTGGATGTGTTCACGGGTGCTGGAGTATACTGCTATAGGTTCTCTGTGAGACAAACTCAAGTTGCATCAAGAAAGGTATGGGGAAAGGATATAAAGCTATTCAGTAATACTGCAGGGCAGAGCCCTACTTGGATCTCCTCTTTTCAGCAAAGCCATTGAACATATATTACGGGCAACACCTGACTTTTATGTGTAGCTATTGAGTTTCTTCCATGTTAACATTTCCTGTTTTGTGGAGTGAGTAGTTTTGGTTTTATGAAATTAAACATATCCAATATATACATGAAACAAATTTGATTCATTTAACCCACAGATCCCAGGATACAATCACCCAATACATGATAAATTGACAATAGAGCAGTTAATGCTTGCAGCTACCTGAATTAATTTGAGGCAAAACGATTTGGTTGATGGAAACAGCTACCTGAATTCATGTTTGCATTGCAGCATACCCATGCCGTGCTGCCCAATGGAATGGAAGAGTTGTGTAGGAAAGAGGACCCGGTCAATACTCTTATACACTTACCCCTCTCGCTTCTTCCATTCTCTCTTCTATACCTAATTACAATGGATTCTTGGTTTAGTCCATTACATAGCAGATAAAACTTTGACGTTGACATAACAGATACAAAAGGCTGTGCATTCTCTGTTCTTATATGAATCGTTTGCTATTAACAGTCAAAGATTCATAAATGTTGATAAAGTAAAATTTACTTTAATAAAAACTAGCTATCATATAATATGCAATAATTTACTTTTATAGATACTGTTGATGAAAGTTTTAAAAGTTTGCCTTTGATTGAACATTTGAACTACACTGCCTTATATTTCGGGATGGAAGGAACACTTCATAAAGCATGCATGGTTTGGATGTAACGGAGTACGACTTGAAACTTGCAGGAAATTACTACGTAGTATATATGAACCATGGAGTATCATTTGTTTTCCTTCTCTGCAAACAAAATAAGTTAGCTAACCTTGAAGGGAGCTAACTTGCTGGCCAGGCGGGTATACGTACATGAAGAAAATTTTTGTTAACGAAATACCGTCGGGATACCGGTCACCTAGAATCAGTTCAGTGTATGCTTTTATTCTCTCGGGGGCAAATAAATAAAGAAAGTGGCGGAACTTAGGTGCTGAATTCATATCCTTTTTGTATATTTGAACTGTAGTAGCTCTCTCCTGACAATATACTAGTAGCTAGGCTAACAAAAGGAAAGACTACCAGGACAACATATTGTAATTTAGCAATGTTACTAGTTAAATTACATATTGGAATTTAGGGTCTACCAAGACAACATATTGGAATTTAGCAATGTTACTAGTTTACTTACATATTGGAAATTTAGGGTCTACCGGGACAACATATCTGGTTGAACACATGAAGACAGCCTACCGTCAATGATGGGTCACTTTAAGTTAATGGCACGGATGTCTAAACCGTTAGGTCCTATAGTACAGTTTTAAAAAAAGATCCTATTAGTATAGCATTAAGCACTAACACGAGCCGTGCTGTACTGAACACACAATCTGTAATGTACGGTGATCCTGTAATCAATCTTCTTGATATTCATGCCTCCGGCTCCGGCATGTATCAAGAAAACTGCTGTCATTTTTTTAGAATTCGGTACAATTTTCTATAATTCAAAATACACTATGGCAAAAGTGCTTACTCCATGTGTGTTATCTAGATGAAATTTCTAACCTTTATACGCTATCCACAAATATTCCTTGTTATCCTATTATTATTTTTTCAAAAATAGTCAAAATGCCCTTGACTTTCAACCTTCAGTTGTGTACTGAATTGCACATCTTTCCACATTAGCTTAAGCTATTGGGTGCAACTAGTTTTAGTTTTGAGTAACTTAACACGGTAGCTAAGTGGGAGTGCGTGCAGGCAGCATGCTTGTGTGTGCACGCACAGATATCCATGCATATGCATGTATAATGATGAGAGAGAGATAAGAGTAGCTTGAGCTAGAGGCCAGCAGTCCTCACGAGAATATTTCAAGGTGGTGGCGGTGTGCGTGCATGTGTGGATGTGTCCTCCAGTCTGAGACAGTGAACTGGAGATATAGCTCTAGACAGAGAGAGAGGCTTTTTCTTCTCCTGCTGTCCTCCCCCACTCTCTCTAGCATAGTTCCTTCAGTGGAGCGTGTAGTGCTCCCCTCGTCCCGTGCTTTGCGCAATACTTAGAATTATAAACAAGCAACTGTGTGAGCAAGCAAAGTTTGAAGTTTGCTTAGACAAGCTAGCTAGACAGGTTCCGAAAAGATGGCAATCCCTGTTGAGAGGTGTAGCGGAGAGACAAGGGCAGTGTCGTCGTCCAGGGACATGGATGTCTCGCACGGCAACAAGCCTGTGCCAGCCCCTTCCTGACCAAGACCTACCAGCTCGTCGACGACCCAAGCAGCGACCACGTGGTGTCGTGGGGGAGGACGGCGCCAGCTTCGTCGTGTGGCGGCCGTCGGAGTTCGCCAGGGACATCCTCCCCAACTACTTCAAGCACAACAACTTCTCCAGCTTCGTCAGGCAGCTCAACACCTATGTAAGTAGTAGCTACTAGTAGAATGTAAGCATGCGTGATGCATCATCATTTGTCCAACCGCCATTGTTTGCTTTTGGTTTGATTTTGAGGTTCTTGAGTTCTGTGTACACATTGAATATATATTTTAGTATTGTTGCTGTGTTAACTTAGCGGCTTGGGGGATATCCATCTGCTAGCTAATTCGGTGGTGAAAAGAGATGGACGTATTTGGTAGTAACATCTCGTATTTTCCATTTTATGTTTCCTAGGAATGCGACATGTTTGTTTTTGGGTGGTTGTGAGATGGAGACCCTGGCCATCTACCAACTTGTTGCTTCTCTACTAGTAGATGTGAAGGCACACCATCAGTGTCTCCAACTTGCGCACTTTTTTGTCTCTTGAGCTTTGAACTAAAGTCACAGCATTTTTAATGAGGCGCACTTTTATGAACATATAAGAGCATCCTTCTCTACCCTTGTCTTTAATTAGTTTGTTTCCTTTGAGAGTCATCAAGAAAGTTTGCAAAAACAATTCCAAGACGTGAGTGTAGTACACATTGTGTGCTTTAGTTTGTGCCGCGCAACTTGTTCTCATGTCGTATTTTGAATTTGAAGCTAACTTTAGTCATTGCTTATTAGTCCTCAGTCCTCACATGTGGTACACCTGCTGTGTACCACCATCATATCAGTTCATTCTTCATTCTCTTTACTGATGACCAATTCATCTTGAGCTAGTAGTGTTACTAGTATTACTTACTTTAATGGTCTGCAATCAAGACTTCGTTACGAGTTTAACATTGATAGTAGCTGCATCACAGCATCTACCAATACCACCATCTCCACCATCATTTGGCATGCTTATAGCTTTCATGCAGCACAGTCAGTACAAAAATTTCTCACTGATATTTACTCAATCATTGGCAGGAGACAAAAATATTGACATTACAGTCGCAAATACTCCTATATGAACTGTACACACAAAGTCAGGAGTACAGAGTCAGGAACTCCAGTAACATTATTGTGTCTATCTGTAGCATCAATTTCCACACTGCTGCCGCGCTAGCGCACGGTTACTGAATTTCTTGTTGATACCTATGATGAGAATGCAAGACTGAATCACTGCGCAGCACTGTCTTCATTCATGAATCTTGGGTCATGCATAGTAGCACTTCTGAATCAGCATTATTTTTTTCACAAATTAAATAATGAATAAACATTGAAGTATTGCATTAGTTATTGCCTTCTGATATTCTTGATATATGGTTTTTCGCAGGGTTTCAGGAAGATAGTGGCAGACAGGTGGGAGTTTGCGAACGAGTTCTTCAGGAAGGACGCCAAGCACCTCCTCTCAGAGATCCATCGGAGAAAGTCATCTTCGTGCTCGCAGCAGCAGTCTTCTTACCTCAGCCTCTTCTCGGCAGCATCGCCGCCACCGCTGCCAGTGTACCGCGTCAGAGAAGACGACCATGGCGGCGGGGACTTCCTGGCCATTCTGTCGGAGGACAACCGGCAGCTCCGGCAGCGCAACTCGCTGCTGTTGGCGGAGATGGCGCACATGAGGAGGCTCTACAACGACATCATCTACTTCCTGCAGAACCACGTGGAGCCCGTGCCGCCGCCGCCGGCCGGTTGCATCAGGCTGGTGGAGCTCGGCTCTGACACATCCACACTACTGTCGCAGCGGCGGCCCCGCGAAGAGGAAGACGAGGCGCCGGTGAAGCTGTTTGGCGCGAGGATCGACGAGGGCAGGAAGAGGAGGGCGCACGCCGTGCAGCTGGAGGAAGAAGGCGATGGCGAGAACACTGACGACAGCGATTGTGACGACAAGGGAAGCAAGTGTAGTTGACTAGTACTGTGGCACGTAGATTAATTTTTGTTCATACATACTAGTAATAGTGAGGAGAGCTATGTGTGTGTACCTTGCGAAGATACATATTGTAGACGTAGGAATAATTTCTTTCAAATCAGCTTTTTAGTGTTGTGTTTGGGGCGGGTAGGAATGGGAATGGGATGGACGTATGTAGAAAACAAACATTTTGAAAAGATGCCATATCGGTTCATCCTGCAGCAGAATATCCCCACTTCAGCCGCGTCATGCATGTGCCGTGTGAGTCGCAAGCTTGTGCCTTAGGGTCTGTTTGCAACGTATGTAGGAATGAAAAAACGTAGGAACAAGAAAAATATGAACGAAAAAAACACAGGAATTAGAAAAGTAACAAAACCATATGAACAAAAAATAAAGGAATTGAGAACTTTTGATGTTTGGATTACAGGAATTCTAATATAGGAGTTTGAAATTATAAAAAGCTATTAGAGCTAATTTCAGAATTTGTAAATGCACTCACACTTACTGTCACTGTGTACGTTTAGCAATTTGATGCAAAAGTCTTGCAAGGCCCGCCTGTCAATGGAACACTACCATCTTCTTCTCCCTTCACTCCTTCCAGCTGAGGAAAAACACAAACCAGCGAGAATGTCATTGTTGCTCTTTCAAGCTCTAGCCCCCATCTCATGCAGCAGCAATAGCCCTTGGGAAATAGTAAAATGGGTGGAGAAATGAGAGAGGCGACGTGATCTAGTGCCAAATCCGGCGAAGTGAAGCTTTCTTGCGAGATTTGCACCTCGAACAGGCAGCCATGACGGGAGGAAGGTTGTGCATGAAAGTGTTTTTGAAGTTTCTTTTATTATTATTATTATTAGGGGCAATTACATAACTGACCCTCTTTTAGAAGCCAATTGCATGTTTGACCTGTTTTTCACGTTTTGCATATTTGACCCTATTTTTTGAATATAAAGCCTCCGTTTGACCCCATTTGATAAACCCGTCAACCAAACCAGGATTTGAGAATTAAAAAAAGAATAAAAATATAAAGCGACAAGGGAAAAGACCAAAATACCCTCTCTTTCTTTCTTCCCTTCGGCCGTTCCTCAGATTCCTTCCTGGTTCAGTTAGTTTCAAATTTTTAAATCTGAATTTAAATTGCTGCTAAAATTTTGAAACTTTAGCTAAATTGCTTGTCACAGTTTTGTTTCTAAAAATAAGGTATTCATGCAAAAGATCATAATTTTCAGGGTCAATTACGCAAGGGTATCAAAGTCTTTTTACCATGGACTTCACACCGTTAATGACTTCTAACAGAACAGGGTCAAGAATGTGCTTCGGTTTAAAAAACATGGTCAAATATGCAAAATGTAAAAAACGAGGCCAAACATGCAATTAGCTTTTAAAAGAGGGTCAGTTATGCAATTGTCCCTTATTATTATTAGTTTGTTGTTGTTTTTGAAGTTTCAGTTAGCTTCCAGGTTGTGCATGAAAGGAATTTTCTTTATATAGAAATCATAGCATGTTGTCGGATAACCTGCTATGTCATTTTGAACATCCATTTGCTAAGTAATTTGTAATTTTGCAATGGATGGCTAATCAATAGGAGAGGCAGATGCATACTTATTTGTAGTATATGACAATGTCTATGTGACTGTGTAGGCTACAGGTTATGTGCCCTGAACCTTCTATCGACGATTTGTTATGTAGGTACTCATGGATGTTGTTTATACTTACCTTTTTTCAGTTTCCTTTGCTGTAGATTTGTAATCTCAGATGGGTAAGGCAAAGCGCGCATCAATCTTCATCAGGCTGGTTTCAGCAGCTGGTACGGGATTTTTTTATGTGAAGCGCAAGAACCCTCGGCGGATCACTGAGAAGCTTGAGTTTAGGAAGTTCGATCCCCGGGTCCACAAGCATGTGTTGTTTACGGAAGCGAAGATGAAGTGAGATCTTTCATCTGCGCACTGCAACACCAGGATAGCGTGTCCCACGTTCTTGAATCGGAATCCTCTGTACTATTTATTAGCTACAACGGTTTCATATAGACGATCAAGTATTGTAAGGGTGGTATTGGCACGTTGTTTGATATGGATGAAACTTTCGTGCATTACATTCAGCCGTCCCATTTCAATGTAGCAACATATTTTTGCATCTTTCGCTGCATCTTCATATATTTTCGTATACAGGTTAAGTTGTATATGATGACTTTGTTAGGTTATCCACGAGATCAGTTGTTTTTTGAGAGGAAAGATAGATCAATCAGTCGTTGCCTGACAGCAGTTAGCTTGAGCTTGAATTAATGAGTGATTCATTCTATTGATTGATTGTCACGAACTAAAAGCTCATCTCAAACAATAACTGATGCGTTCAACAGAACACATAAAATAGTCAATGCAACACTTGAAAAGGTGAGAACTGGTCAATGATATTGTTCACAAGACCACAACCAAAATAGAAGCCTAAGGTGCCGATTCATCATTCATTCTCACATAAGACTATACATATAAGAACCAGGATTTTAGCAAGTGAGATACATGCACCTCACTACAAACTAGAAACAATACAAGACCTTGAGAACACCCCAATTGATGTCTCAAGACACCGATTCATTCTTACACAATACTATACAGAAGGATGTGAGATATATGCATCCTAAATCAGCAAATAATCTCTTGTAACCTACTTCCTAATTGCAAAAAATGAACAGAAAATTTTAACATTTTTGGCCATTCCTGAATATAGAGGTACATGGTGTATGTGAGCAAACGTAATGCAGTGATCCCAGGAGTTTCGACCTGTAGAGACTGATTTCAGATAGTCTTCTGCGGGGATAACAAATCAGCCATCCTTGTCATAACTTCAACTTGTTGAAAGTGTTACCTACATCACAATTGGAGGCCAGCTACTATTGATCATCCGAATAAACTGGCCTTTGCCAAACTTTGGTGTTCTTTTTGGGATCATCACAAAGGGTGAGATCACTGTCAAATTCTCTCATTGTCTTGACAAATGTCTTTGCACCTTGCATTATTAGCCTCTCAACCATGAATAGCTGATAATTATTCTCAATTATTGGCTCCAATATGCTGCTGAAGTTGGACGAGTATGCTAACTTATACCTGGATTGGTGCCAAGAGAATAACAAGCAATATTATTAACATGCCCTTGTAATTCTGGATATAATAATACATTTGATGGTCAATGCATATAAAATAAGATTGAAACGGGATGTAAACTGAAGTGATTCTCTCATTACTTGTATGCACAACAGCGCAAGTAGTAAATTAATGTATGGCTGTAGAAGCTAGACTCTATCACTCTACTATAGAGAATAGTTTACTTTAAGATGATTAACCTCAGGAACATGACAACTGAATGGAGAAGATAATCTAATTGCCTTGAGTAATCATGAATATTAAAAAGAATAGGGACACCTTTGTATAACAGAGACATCCTGGCCGAACAAGAGCAAAGGCAAAACAGCAAAAAGCGTACCTGTCTGACAGAGGAGAAAAGAAGCCTGGCATCCTCTCATTTGAGGCAATGAATAGAGTTCGACCTGGTGGAATCCATTTCACAATTCTTTTTTGATAAACTCAGGGCGTGTGTCTCTATCTAGATGAGGATGAAGACTACGTTCAACACCGAATCTGTCTTTCCTATTTTTCAGTAGATCACCACGTCGCACATGAATAGCATCATAATCGCCAAGTAATACTTTTATCTGAAACAGAGGGAGCAGGATTTAGAGAACCATCATAGCCCGTTACAAATGTTATTGACATAAACTAAGAAAATAGAATGATCAATTAATTGATTCTCCTGTACCCATATCAATACTTTTATAAATCTTATGCTGCATGCTTAACAAGCTTTCAATCTTTAAATATTTGATTAAAGATGTCACGTTAGAGCGAAGTCCATTTTTCTTATCCCACCTGGGAAGCATTCATATATGCTGCAGTGTTTAGGTGTATCACAGAAAGTTATTTGCCAAGGGAAAATCAACGAGGTGCTGATGTGCCAAAATTCATCAATGCGTAGCGGGATAGTAAGACAACCTGATAAACTAAATAGAGGTAGAGAGAGACCAGATTTGACATGGGAAGAGTCTGTGAATGCAAACATTAAGGATTGAAATATTGTCAAAGTTTTATCCAGGGGCACAAGCGTGTGGTGGAAATTAGTAATCCATGTATCAGAACCAATGACTTTGGCTATTGGTAAATCCTTTTTAGACACTTTTGTTTTGTACTATTACTTGTGTTCCTTTCTTTCTTTTTCTCTTTTCATTTTATCTTCTTTTGCTGACTCTTTTCATCGCTAGCCTACAGCCTACTACAACTTGCTTGGGACTAAAATGTTTTTTTGTTTATTCAAGCTTGGGGCACATTCAGATAGCATCGTTTCCCCAACTTTAGGTATAGCATCATATGGTAAATGTAAGGTCTATAGGAGAAGGATTGTGTGAAACAACTGGATCCATTGCACACAAATATGTAGGAAAATGTCTGCAGTAGACTACCTGTCCATTTCTAAAGTACTCCTATATCAGATTGCACATACATAAAGGACAAACGAGTACCTTATTTGCTGCATCCCTCAGTCTTCTTGATGGTATACTTGGCAAAAAGGTGTAGGGTAACATCACAGAGCTGTGGTTTTTGCGATCCTTGCACTCTGCAAACCTGAATTTCAGCCATGGTTAAGATACATGCTTAGTGTTTGGTCATCATTGAGTTAGAGTAGGCACATCAAAAAAAAATACGAAGTAGGACAGATGAATGAACTTAAAAAAAAAGGCATTAGAGAAACATGTGTCCATACCAAGCAAGAGGACTTGCAGTTCGGTTTATTATGAGAGCTGTAGAGTACAGAGGATTTGCTTTGAGTTCAGCTCTGCTAATTCCTTGCACATGAACCACACCACCCTCTTGAAGTGTCCTGCTTCTTGATAATATATCATGCCATGTCTTGGAATTGTCCAGAATAACAGGTATTGTTCTTGAGATGTGGTCTATATCATATAGAGATTCCATTGCACAAGAACTTTCTTCCCATCTATGAACTACTTGCATTAGATATTGAAATATTCGAACATCGTTGTAGAGAATAAACAGAAAGACCGATATGGTTAAGAAGCAAATACCTTCGTTTTGAAGTTGCATTCCTTAGGAGGGCCCCCTTTGTATTATGCACTGAGCTGAGGCACATTCTTGAAGGCATGACAAATATTCTGTAAGGACAAAAAAACATTAATGCCTTCACATACCACAGTACAAATAAGTTTGTTCAAATATATGCATCACTTAAGTACAAAATTAAATATCACAATAGAATAGCACATTAACAGGGTCAATATAATGCATGGGCCTTCTCTCCTGTAGCATCACCTCTTTTTTTGTCTTTATATTCAAAATTGGTGTCTTTCCTTCAATCAGGAAATACGTAGTTGATTGGAGAAGGATAAGATCTCTAAGTTGACTATGATGGAACTGTAGAAGCTCAGACCCTGAGATGGAGACAAAGAAGATATGACCAGGATAAGCCCTACATAATCCATATATCATCCCTTTGTTTTCTAACAATCATATGTAGGGTAATGTGCACTACACAATTCAGTCATTATATTCTTTCTTAAGCACCAGCAAGAACAGAAACGTATGAAGAAAAAAATCTAATTACATAGTGCCCGTTAGTTGCATAGAAAACTGGAGTGTATTATTGGACATTCATCATAATCTCATAGGATGACAATTAACCAAGGGGCAAAAGCATGTTAGTTTAGCTGCAAGTGGGGATTACTCGCCAAGCACTTTGTAAAACTAGATTGTGTAAGTAAAATGTCTCTCCGAGAGCTACTTTCCATCCTCAACCCTAGCATTACTCTGCTACTAATTGTCCTTCTGAACCACCACTAGTGAGCAGCAAGCAAGGTAGTTTCAGTTACCTGCCGAGAAAGAGTGCCTCCTCGAGGGCGCAGCGTAGGCTGGACTCCTGGTGCCCGAGGCCCGCGCAGGAGTCGCAGTGCTTGCCGGGGCAGTCGACGCGGCTGCCCCAATACAAGTACTTGTCGCCGGTCCCGGCAACGGATCTCCGATAACCTGACAGCGAGGCAGCAGGGGACGAGGAAGAGAGAAGGCAGAGGAAGGCTAGCGCCACCACTGCGACGAACGCGGTGAGCATGGCCCTCGCGGGCGGGAGCGGCGGAACCCTCGGCTTGCGGCCGCCGCCACCCCTGCGTTCCGTGGAGGGATCGCCATGGGAGGAGTATGAGTGAGGGATCGGATCCTGCTACATCAGTACATCACGGTGGAAACACAACTTAAGCGGTAAGCAACCATCTAAACCGTTTGAGATCAATCCCACGTCAAGTTTCTCCAGTATTTGTGAGGGTATGTCGGCTTCAGGCCCACATTTAAGGCTTTTCTAATGTCATTCTCAACGTAATTTGCATTTGCATTATAAATAGTAGTATTTTGTGATGTTACATCAAATTTATCCAAAAAGAAAAAGAATTGAGTTTTATAGGACGAAACTCGGAGTACACGATTACCAAACTTTAAAATCAAAATAAAACTCTGTTGACAGCGTTTGAGTTTCATCTCTACACATTAAACAATTCATCTTAGTTACTTGGAATAAATATTCAAGTGGTACACAAACATATGAAATCATGAAATAAAAGATATTGAGATCTAGTTTAGAATATCTACTCAACCCTCATGGGATGATATGGCACTCTTACAAACAACGTAACCAAACTTTGCATTGAGAATGACCTTAATAAAATATCCTCTTTATAAGCCTTTAAGGCCCCGTTGCATCACAATTCCTCACAACAACCCCGGTTCTGTCGTAAAAAATGGGTTCAAAGGGAATACGTACTCCCTCTGTTCGAAATTTGTCTCTAAATACAGAGGATTTTAGATATTGGATAAACTTCGAGCATTTAATTTTCTGGTGAAAATGGTCACTTTCTTCAATTTGCTATTTTGAAAGTTTGAACTCTAGGAAGTTCATTTAAAATAGTAAATAGGACAGGAGTTTAGCACTCAGTAATCCCAAAAATAACTTTAATCTTTCATTATTCTTGACAAATGTTTTAATGCGATAGGAAATGTTTTCGAGATAATTATTTTCCAATTAAAGATAACCTGTTTTTGAAAATCTTCATTTCCACTATTTGTCATAAGGCTACATTCTGATGACTTTTTTTTTGGCAATTGCCACTGTTATATATTTTTTCTACAAGCGTTGTGTTGCATATTACCTCAACATTTTGTGTTTCTCTTGTATTTGAATCTTATGTGTTTCATCTGTTATATAAGCATAGCCAAATCCTAAAAACAGTATTGATCAATGAAAGACGGAGAACAAGTGGATGCAAAAAGGGCATGGGAATTTAGTTCAATGGCAAGAGGAAGAATGGTTTTCTAATGTCAAATAAGAAACTAGTTATGTTTCAATAACAAGGAATTCTGGACATTTTCTTCATGGAATCATTGTGAAGTTCCAGCTCCAAAGAAGAAATCAATGTTAACATCTACAGACCTAGCTTTGATAGAATCACTTCCATCATCAGAGGGAAAGAACTCCAAAATAGCTACATTACCTCCTTAGAATCAGAAGAACAAAGTAACAGTGAAATATTTAGGCCAGCGGAAGCATTATCTCGTTAGAATCACAAAGAACAAAACAATAGTGCAATACTAGTATGATCCGGCGCACGACTTGTTTACATCCCAATTATATGGTTATCAACTTTTGTTATTATGTTGAAACTATGTAGAAACAAAACTGCCGTTACGTCCTTATAAAAGGAGAAGTAAATGAGGGACCGGGAAAAAAATTCTCGCACCAACAGTAAGGAAATATTTACATATAATTTGATGATGAATCATCATATAGACATAGTTGGTCAGTACAATATTAAAAATTTAAAAACCTAATAAAAAGAGATCTAAAAACCTTCAGAACATCATATAGAAAACTTGGAGAAACATTAACATTTAACACTGGTTTACGTATTAAACAATTTGCTATTTAACGACATCGGTGTGATGTGAGCCAAGAGGCAGGCTAGCAAATCCAGCTGTGACAAACACACTCTGTGTGACCAACTGACCATAAGGAGAATGCTCAAAACAAACAGTGACAGCGTTGAGCATCAACTTCTATGTAGCATCACACACTCTTAGCATCAATATCAATACTCTACCTCTTAGGTGGCAACATCTTTTTATCCTTTACCAATCATATGGGTCCAGTGGGAGTGAATCTTTGCCCTTAAACCACACAAATACTATATTAATAAATAAAATAAGCTAAAACAGAATAAAAAGAAGCAGATCTAAGGGCTAGTTATATAAATATTATTGTATGCAAAATTAATCTAAAAAAAATAACCAATGAAACGTTTGTATCCAGACTAAAAACTTAGTGTTGACACCTATATATTCTATCATCAGTCTGCTTGATAGAATCTGCTTGTTTACTTAAGATATTTATCAAAACTATGCCATGAAGGTGACAGTCCACACATGGAAACAGCAAATACATGGCTAGCTAGAAGGAACCCATTTCTTTGCAATACATAGTACCATGGTTTTTCTAATATTCTAAAAGCAAGTATTACTACTTTCATGTTCCTTCACTAAAAAATAACAAATGCTTTTTTGAGGGTTACATCGACAGCAAATATATGCAGTGGTACTTTACACATGAAAAATAAACTTAGTACCAGCAAGAGCCTGAAAAGCTCAGCATCTCACATACCATTTTTGGCAGTGACGGCCTAAACACGTTCAAATTTCATATCAGCCTCTTCTTCCCCTCTGCTAAGAAATAGGATCATAAGACAACTCAATTCTCTGAAGGATTATCAAAGTACTCTCTGTGAAGTAAACTGATCTTAGGAGAGGTTATCCAAAAAGGGAATAAGAAAACAACAAAGCAACTTTGAACAAAATTAGAACACACAATCTGTCTTTTACAACTCATCTTTGTTTTGATTCCTTAAGCAGGTTTCCCTATCCTGAAATAACATAAGTGCCTCGAGGTACTAATACTATACCATAACATTTAATATTTAAATTAACGGTCACCCAATCCACTTTTGCAAGGAAGGTGGTTCTGTAAAATGTAATGCCTACCATCACCATGACAACAAGATTCAAGATGATTTAAGGCACCCACATATTAGCTAGCAAAAACAAAAAGGAAAAGTATGAAAATATTTCTGATTAAATAATATGGTGGATGCAAATAGTGCAGCAGGTAAACAATTACATTGATGTTTAAGCCAGGCAAACAAAAATATGGTGTGGCTCTTCAGCATTTTGTATTTTATTCCTTTAATTATTATGAGCAGATAGCCGACAAGAAAATTAGATTTAGGCAGTAGCATGCTCGTCTACTGCCAATGTAGGAATCGCTGGTTTGGAGGCACCATTGATTGAATCGCTGGTTTGGAGGCACCATTGATTGAATACAGGGAGTGGAGCGGGAGGAATTGCAATTGATGGGGTAGTGGTGGCGTTTCTGCAAATGAGGGCCATTGATGTGGTTTGATGGAGCCATGGTCTGATGGAGGAGATGTGAAGTAAGTACAGTCAGGATGTGCCGATTTTTGGAGATCGAACGGTGGAAATAAAAGTGATGACGTGGATGCACCAGAATCAAGAGAAATAGAGATTAATGCATCTTAATGGGTTGCGTCTTTTAAAGGTAAGTAGATTGGTACCCGTAGTGATCAACCTGCCGGCAAGAAGCTCCATGGGGAGATTCAGAATTTTGTACATTATGGATGCTTTTGTTTTGAGGCATCACGACAGCCTACCATGCCCGCAAGCTAGCAAACAAATTGCCGTCGAGCGCACCGATCGATAATTTGAGCCAGTTAATTTTAGCGGTGCCTGCTAACAGACCGAAGTCACGGGTGTGAATAAACTCCAGAGGTAAGCAATCACTTATCTAAACCGTTTCAGGTCAATCCAACGTAAAAAAAACATTTAGCAAGAAAAAAAGGGGGAGCAAGATAACTTCCTTTAAAAAAAAAGAGGTAAGGAAAGCACTCCAAAATAGCTGCACTTATTATCACAAACACAACAAAACAACAGTACAATGTTCAAGTCAGCGTTATGCTGGCGAACAAGGCCTGAAATTCTGAGACAACAGAGCACGTAGTTACACCCACAAAAAACAGCGTCAAACCTCCGGCCCTTCCATTTTTTTCTCCCAAATTGAAATATGTACATTTCTCTAAACACAATGAATATGACATCAATGCATGCTGTAAGAGGCCACATCGCAAATTATAGACCTAAAGAGAGCCTTTTTCCTCTTCTTACACTAAGATGGTCTGTTAATCTTTGTATTTGTTACACACAACTCCTACAACCTGCCATGCACAAGCCAAAATTAGCTTAGTTATCACTTTGATCCTTCTTGATGTAAGAACAATTATCTTAAACTTTTGCAATGGTGCGTGAAGAAACTCCATGCAGTAGTTTTATGAATCCAAGGAAACTGAGTTTTCCATCTGAATGTCTGATCCAATCTTGGAGAACAACATGAAGTGGAACTGAAGGGCCAAGTCCAAGTTCCTGAGAGGTAAATGACATCAGAGTGGTGATGATAAATTTATCACGCAGAGGTGATTAGAATACTGGTGCTAAACATCAAATTATACCGATGCAAGTTCTTCAATTACAATTGGTCGATTGCCCTCCTTGTCGAATAATTCATATGCTTGTTGAGCATGTTGTTCCCAGGCCTCCATACCTTCCATCTGATAAACACTAATGGCCGAAGCAGAGAACTCCTCAAAATCGAGCTTTCGGTACTGGACATTGCATATCTAGCACAATGGGCAGGATAAATATGGAATCACATACTCAAGTCAAAGAAATATGAAAAGAACATAAGAAAGGATAGATAAGGCTTACTGTGTTAACGAAATCAAGAACCCTTGAATCATTCATTGCACTCGTGGAATTCTTAATCAAGGCCTAGAAATTCCATGAAACATTATAGAAATTATGGGACATTCATTTTGATTGAACAGGTAAAACCACTAACCTCCTTCAAATTTTGCAAGGAAATATGGCCGCTCTTGTTTGGGCCTAACAATGCAAATTGCTCTCTTAGGTAGAAGAGTTGATCTGTTGTCAATGTCTTTGCAAGGGCCTGCAAAACATAAACAAAGAATTAGCAGATCTAACCTAACTATTTCTCAACTGGCCTATGGTCATTTGGTCTCACGGTAGTTAAGTCAGCAAAAAATGACATCCAACATAACTACAGCCAGCAAACACTGGATGCTAACATAACAGTCACTGGAGATGAGGGATGTAATGGTAAATGGAACAACAGAATACCCACAGGATGGATCTATCCTTTCCTTGATCCTACATTTTACGTGAATGGTGGGAGAAGAATCCACCAAACAATTATGCTATGAACAACGGATGATGTACAGGATTTATAAAACCAAAAGTTATTACAGCTAACAAGGAGTACACGAGAATTCCTCTTTAGTTAGAATTCTAGACAACACATTAAGTTAAATTAATTAAAAAATAGCATTTACATGTACTCAGGATAAACAATGATAGAAATTCAAAAACAGGATGACAATTTCTCGGTGACACAAATAAATTGTTACCAATAAAAGCTCTTAAAAAATGGACATCTAGTGCTGGCATTGTTTACACTAAAAAGGGAGGCTTCAGCAGTTATGATGTAACTTACAGACAAGGAGCAATGATCAACTGCAGAATAGTATATAGAAGCTACAGAATTATTACCCGTAAAGCAGATTTCCGTAGAGAGGACGAACTTATGTAAGCCCTCATAAGCCTGTAAATAATCATGTCTAAGTTAATCTTAACTTCTTGACCGCCACGGATCCATGGATGGCCTGTAATTATCATTGTACAGAAACAAAGGTGTCATTTTATCTGGAGGCTCGACAACAGTGTAAACCGTGTTCAAAACAAGGATTTTACTTACAGAGGGCCTGTGTAGCAGTCATCCTTTTCCGGTAATCCTTATTGAGCAGCCTTCTTACGAAGTCTTTTGCATCAGCAGAAAGGTTGGGCCATGGGGCTTCATCAAAACTAGGCTCTGCTTTTAGGACAGCCCGAAATATTCCTGACTCGGTCCGTGCCCAGAAAGGGCGGCTTCCACAAAGCAAAATATACGCAATTACTCCAATGCTCCACATGTCTGCCTCAGTGCCATAAGATCGGTGGAGTACTTCCGGAGCAACATAATATGCACTTCCAACAATGTCATTAAGTCTTTCATCTGCAGAATGTAAGGGTCAAACATGACAATTTTTTAACAGATAAAACACGAATAAGCAGTAATCCAAAGAAAAAAATTATTTAAGACTAACCTGGCCTAACAAAGTCTGACAAACCAAAGTCTATGACTTTCAAGGCAGAATTTTCGTCCTTGGACATGAAAAGGAAATTCTGAGAAATGAATGGTAAGGAAAACTAATATTAGCATCAGCATAAAAGATAAAGGTTAGCTTAAACAATTAGAAGAAGCAACACAGTTACACATCCACAGAAAAAGCAAAGATAAGCATGTTAAAAGAACGAAAGGACACGGCGATGCTCTCAATTAGCTACTTAACTTATGGTACTATACTTTACCTCTGGTTTCAGATCCCGGTGAACAACACCCTGAAGATGGCAAAATGAAGCAACACTTAGAATTTGGTGAACAACAACCTTGGCATCTTCCTCAGAATATTTTCCACCTCTGCAAAACAGTAATTATTACCAAAATCCTGGTAGACTCAATGGAGTTGATCCAAACAACTTCAATGTTAGAAATGAAATGTCACGAGTACCTAGCCAAAATCCTGTCAAGCAGTTCACCTCCTGTGCATAGCCTGGATCAGGAAAAGTAATAGTGAGTTGAATGTATCAAGCCATGAAACTTAAGGTGTTTGTAACAACTTTTTATAGGGTGTACACTTTATCAACAAGGACTTTTATTGGTAACTTATTTTGGTGAAAAACATGGCAGATTTAATACATAGAGGGTCGAGGCCAAATCTCAACCTCCATAAATGTCCACACCAGGCAATACAAAGGCAAACATAGGGAAGTTGGAACCAACATTTAATGCAAGCAAATCAGAAGACTTTTGCACTTGGTGATGCTCAACGGCACATCCTACATATTCAATCAATAATGTATCATGGACATCGACATTGTCAAAGCCAGGCTCAGCTCAGTGTTTGGGAGTGTTTGGGATTCGGCGATGGATCTGGGTTCAAGGAGGCATAAAGTAAAATATCATCCAGCAACTAAATCTACTAGCATTCGGTTCAAAAAAACTAAATCTACTAGCATAGTCTGCCACATCTAACCCTTGTTTTCTTTTTTATTCAGACGTACATACCTAAACACTTTTTAATTAATGAAAACTGTGTTGTGGGGAACTTTCCCTAGTTTAACGTCAAAAAGGCATGTTTGGTCACCTATAACAGATTACATTTTTATCTTTGCTATTCAAGAATCAATGCTTAGTATGTGTTGCCTTTTCTGAAATTCCATAAAATAAAATACGACGGTCAAATGAAAGCAGTAAGGTTATTAGTAAATGAACCAAGTATGACTTACTCCATAACAACGTATACATTTTCTTCATCCTCAAAAGCATCATAAAATTGCACTAGGTTGCTGTGACCTGTTAAAGAACTCAATATTTTGACTTCTCTTCTGACATCTTCGATAGCAATAGCAGTTGTCATCTGTCCAATAGGTGGAGACTAGTCAGAAGCATGTACTTGATTACGGTTCTTCAGTGATTTTTTATATGGGTAATGAGTAAGGAAATAATTTACAGACATTCAACTTTGACTGACAATATATATGCCTACAATGTACAAGCAATATCGATTACAATCACCAAATGGATATTTCAGTCATAAGTTCAACATATTTTTATTGAAAATTAATATCATTATTCTATTGGAAAATTAAGATCAAGAATACTGCACATAAAAGGACAAGGAGAAAAGATAGATACGTATGATGAACATAAGAGCTATAAGAGGGTCTATATTTATATAGGGACTGAAGATGTATTTCAAAAATCAAAATATAGCTAATATCTTTAATGTGTTTGAAAATTACAATACCATTTATTTAAATCTACAAATCAAGTAGGACAAGCACAAACTATGTGTTATATTGTTTTTTTCTAGCCCAAAAGGTATGAATAGTACTAGTAATTAAAAAAAGTGACATCAAACTCCAAGCACAACACAAATAAGAATAGAAGATTCTGATTTAGCGACCAACAATTGTTTCGTTCAAAACTGTACAATCTATGCACAAAACAGACTTATAATAAAACATGAATCACAAATAAGAACAGAAGATGCTTTGCATTGGGAAAATAAACAAAAAGTATGCACCATGAACACACTAAATTACACAAAAGCTAATTAAGTAGCTATAGTTTATGTCCACCTGAGATAAATTCATTCATGTACCAAATAACAACATGCATGTATGTTTGATTCTACTAACCAAGATGACATTGAGAAAACCAACAAAGCTGACATCTTGATGAATGCATGAAGAAAGCAGTACCCATGAACCAATGAGCAAACCAGCCTCGACCAAACTAACTAATATGAACAGCACCACTGCTTGCTTTCTTTTCTATTTCCATCATATAAGTCACTCCTAGCCGGTAGCCACCAGATGCATTGCAGCTAATGTTCATGTTTATTTTATGTTTATTTTCGTCCAACAGTTAACTTAATAAGCCGCTAACACCATTAAAGTGGCTGATAATCACCAATGCAGTCCCAAATCAAAGTCAAATCACCGAATTTTAAACTTTTGAATAGTATGTGTGCAGTAACTAGTTTGTAACGATGAAACATCAATTGATGTATAAAGGATAGGTACTTCAAATGTTAAGAGGAGTACATAATAAAAAACTTCCACTTACGGAAGTAGGAGACCTAAAGGAGTGGAATATCTCCAAGGAATTAGCTATGGATAGGGGCGCTTGGAGACTAGCAATCAATATGCCGGAACTGTGTCCTTCTCTCTTTACTGTCTACCCCTAACTCTACCTTTTTGTCTTGTTTCCTTTTGTGTTTCTCTTGTCCTTGAGGCTTATGGGTTTCATCTCTAGCCTACTCCAAGCTTGCTTGGGATAAAACACTTTGTTGTTGTTGCAGAAATAGGAGGCCCCAAAATGGATAAAATTGTGAATGATTTAATGAAATTAAAATTAGGGTATATCAGTGCCACAACTCTTATTGATACAGATTAGAACAATAATGATCATTATATTGGGTTTTCCACACAACGACAATTGAAATTTGAGATAACATGATACCACCAAAGCACCAATCGGGCTTGGAAGGCAAAACGGCTTAAAAATACCATTATGATCACATGGCAACAATTTAATGAGCAACCTATCGGCAACCATATGGAAGAGTTGTCTCCAGGATTTGTAAAACCAACGTGTTGAAGAGAAAGCAAGCTTCACTGACACGTCATGGTCCCTCTCCCAACTAACAACCAGGAAACTGCCCCCAATAACTCTCCTCAATCTGTCCTTTTAAAGCTAATCAAGCAAGAGACTAACAACATGATGACCAAAGTGAAGGGAAGTACAGCTTACACTTATTTCATGGTATTAAGCATGTCATCTGAAAGTCAATAACCAAATGAGCACAAGGTGAACTCAGGTGAATCAAAAATGAGATGCTCTGAGCACAAAACATGCTGCATAGTGCATACCATCATTATAACTCAAGCAACACAGACATGGATCCATTCAAACGCGAAACTAAGCAAATGCAAACAAATTTAAAACTGGACAGAAGAAATAGAAATACAATAGGGAAGGAGGAAATTTTTGCACCTTGGCCTTGGGAATGACCTTGACGGCAACGTCCTCGCCCTTAAGCTCGCCCTTCTTGGCCTTGGCGGCGCAGGTGTACCCGAAGTGGCCGCGCCCCACCTCGCGGCCGAGATCGTATTTGGCCGAGAAGTGTTTCGAATAGCCGAAGCTCTTGTCCAGACCCAGCTCCGGCTCGCCGCCCTCGGGGATGGACGCCGCATTCGGCTTCACCGAGCCGTGCCGCCGCGCCAGTAGCGCGCGGATGTGCTTGGCGGGCGACGGCGGCGGGAACGGCCGCTTGAACCCACCGCGCCGCGGCGTGGAGGCCACGCTCGAGTTCGCCGGCGAGCCCTTGTAGCTCGAAGGCGGGAGCGGGCTCGGAAGGTAGAACGAGAACTTGGGCTGCTTCGGCGTCCGTGGCTTCGCCGGCGACGCGGCACCGTCGCTGACCGGGTCACCCGCGCCGTTAGCGACGTGGAATTCCTCCACCCCCGCCGGCTCAGGAGCCGCCGCCGACTTGCAACAGCAGAGTCCCATGGCGCGCAGCGGGTAAAGAATCGGGGGATTTCACCTCGATACTGGAGAAATTCAGCCGGAACCGCCCAACAACCAGACGGAAGGCTGGTCACAGATTCACCTCGGCTTCACGAACCCACGATTGCATCTCTCGGATTACCCAAACCACGCCAAATTCCTTCCTCTAAAGGGGATGGGAGGACCCTTACCAAACCAAGAACCAAGCCTTCCAAATCAAGCAACGGGAATAAAAGCACCGGAACCAGAGCGAGGCCCGCCTCAAGAAATGGAGCTGGAATTCACCTCCCAAGAGAGGACAAAGAAACAGAAGCAACAGCAGGACAGAATCGGCTCCTTTCTTGAACGGAACGGGCCAGAGGAGCAACAGAAACGGGGAAAGGCAGGAGCTTTGGTGCGAGACGACTGGAACGGATCGACGAAAGGAAAAGGGAGGAAGAAACGGAGGCGATTGGTGAGCGCGTGAGTCCTGTGTGAAATGGGGACAGGGCAGTGGCTGAAAAGTAGAGGCTTGCTGCTTTCCGTTGTTCCCTCCTGCTGCTCCTAGCTGGAGGGAGGGAGTTGAGCTGTGGCTGACACTGGTCGTGGAATTTGACGGTTTCTCTTCTGTTGCGTCAGCGCGTTCATCTCCTGGCTGGTGAGTAATAAAATGAAGAAAAACAAAGAAATTCCATGGCCTTCGTTCAAAGTTGCCGGATTTTAGTTTCACGAGTTTCAAAAGGAGCTCTTCCCTTCTGCATCACAAGCTTTGCAAATGAAAGAAGATGTGCGGCTAAACTTTGGAGTAAGACTTCTACACCCCAAGTTATTCCTAGTATCACAAATGAAAAGGTAACATTCTCGATATGCAAACACAGTAAAAAATGTGTTAAATTTATGATGGCCATCATAAATGTAACAATGAAGGAAACAAGTGACCAAACATTTAATCACTAATAATAAAATCATTTAAAATTTTGTTCACAATAAAATCTTTTCACTTTTGACTTTGCTCCTATTAACACAATAGTATGTAGCTCTTTCCTCCACCACAAGAGAAATCGAATGAAAATTAAGATGTTCTATAACATGGCGCAAATGTGCATAGGATCAAAATAAAGTGGATCTGAGCCTCCAAAAATTATACTCCAAATAATTGTATTTCTACGAACTTATTATCCAATGATAATTCTTTGCTTATTCGGATAAACTTTAGACAAACTACATACATTTTCTCCCTTTTCGCTTCGTGTATAGGGTGCATCAAGTAATCCAATGGAATGCTAATGCTTCACCTCCAGAAAGCAAAACGAATGTATTTGGGGGCTTGTTGTTGTCTCAACAGTACTTCTTACTTCAAATTATCTAACGTATTAGTCTATGTCAATGTAGATTATTGTAACTATTTTATGAATGTAGGTTCATCTTTTCTTCTGGAGTGCGTTGGGGCCTAGTTAATTTTTTTGACCAAGTTACCTAGCGCCATTTTTTAGCTTTATATTTTTTTAGAAAAAAAAGAGGCATTGTAGTACTTTTGTGTAGTTTCATTGTTCTTTTCTTCTTTGTACAGAAAGTACCTGGAAGCAGGTTATCTAGTTTTTTCTTTTAAAAAGATGGTCCTGCACATGAAATTCCACGGTTTTTTCTTGGATCACTGAAACCAGGTGAAAAGCTAGTGCCTTGTTATTGACCTTAGAGCAACCTACCTAACCAAACTTTCCACGGTTTACCAATATCAGATTAGCCACGGACGAGATAATCTAAGTCACTCCGGCTACCTTTTTTCTAGACAAAAAGGACTTAATTTGTTGGTTAGGGATCCAGTGGATGAGAGAATGACAGGTACATAGAAGAACATCATTCTTTCATCATCTATTATGCCATTATAAAATTCATTAATGATTCCTGCATCATCGACTCTTGTACTGAAAAAAAAATCCGCATGCACTTGATTGTCCTTTGGGAGACCAACTTTGGGAAGTGCCAAAGAAAATAATATACCAGCTGATTCCAGTATCCAGGGTGACTAATCAATAAAGGTACGTATAAATCGATGGGAACCAAAACAACAAACTGATCGAGGCACATTGAGCGGTTCGCTGTTATATTTTCAGAGAACGCGCAGCTATATAGCTATTATTAGCGTTTGTTGCCTTTAGATTATCGATTACAGTCACATTGGCGGTTACAGGTAGCTCTCCACCACCAAACTCAACGAAAAAAAGAAGAAGAAGAAGACAAGTATTATATGGCAAGGAATAATACAAACTAACGTACTCCGTTTGGTGGAACATGGAGCAACATGGCCCAACCGAATGTCTTTGTGCTGTTGCAAGCTAAGCTGTAAGCTGAGCTTATACAGCCATGTCGGAGCTCATGAACTTGCACGAACACCTTACGCGGTCCCAACCATCGAGGAACGAGTTAACAAAAAAAAAAAGAATCAAGGAACCACGCCCTCAAAATAATAGAAATGAAAGAGGAAAATAGTATACGCTCGTAACGATCAATTATCACGGAACATTACTGGCCTGACACGCACGTGTGCAGCGGTTGTGCGTTGCTATATTGTGGTATCATACATTTTCTGCATTTATGTATTCTACTTGTATTTCCAACAGCTTCGCGCCACTGTGCATTATGATTTATATTGTGGATATCAGAGGATATATGGACGTTAGCCGTATGAGCGCCAACAGGAAGGAGACATGCCCAACTACTACCAGCGTCTGCTCCGGCAGCGACAGATATTTCTTTCCTTGGCATGCAGCTGCTAGTGTTTTGACATGTACTACTAACTAAATTTATTATCAGCCCATGCCTTTTTTCTTTTGAGAGAGGCGTAATACTCAACTTATCTCTAAATTATCATGGAAAGCTTAATTCTATTCTTCAACGTTTAAAAGGTTCAGTTTAATTCTTAAAATTTAGTTGGTAGGTTCGGTTTCATCTCTAATCCGATGTGATGTCGACGTTGCATGTAACGTCAAATCTAAGTTGAATTTCAAAATTTAAATTGATTTTTCTCTCAAATCGTAACTCTACTTTTAAATCGGTTTGAACCAATATGTTATAATTAATTTAACAAAACAAGATCAGACATGGATATGATTTTTGTACTTTTGGAGCTTTTAATTCAACAACTTAAATGTATTATATATGTCAACACAATCTTTGAACACATTTATATTTGTAACATATTCTATAGACATGACCCTATATTTTGTTAAAATGTTGAAGTGGTATACAAAATGTTAAAATAATAAATCCACCCAAGTATTATGCAAAGACAAACACAATGATTCAAATGGATTTAAAATAGAGTTACAGTTTTGAGAGAAAATATCAATTTAAAATTTGGAATTCAACTTAGAGTTGATGTGACTTACCACTAGTGGCGGATCGATCAGGTGGGTCTTGAGCCCAGGATGAAATCGAACGTGTCAACCATAGTTCGGAGACTAAATCGGACTTTTAAAAGTTAACGGACGGAATTGAGCATGGGAGAGGAAAGAAGTTGAGTATTACACATTTCAGTGATGGAAGGTAGTGCAAGCCAATAGACCATCCCGTGAATACCGAAGGACATACGTATATTACCAGACGGGCCAACAAGGGACAGCTGTCGTGGGGTTGCAGAGATTGTATCGCAGTATCGAAGCTACAGTAGTGTGACAGATCGAGAGTGCCGGCCGGAGACTTTGCAGTAGCCATACAGCCTTCGATCTGCACGTCCAAACATGAAATACGAACCAAAATCGCTGTCTTAAAGCTCAGTCAAGTTCATTTTCTATTGAAGAAAAGAGACGAAAATTTTGGGTTGATTAATTCTGGCGTCGGGCGTGTCGCGCAGTTAAACAGCAGCATAGGCACTCCAGCGCAGATGCATGGTGCAGAAAGCTTCGAAACCCATTGAGAGCAGAACTCAAGCGAGAAGGACGTCTGTACTAGGTTGGAAGGACAAAGTCACACCTTACTGACAGCAAACAGCTAAACAAGAGGACGCATGAATCGCGTATGAGCATGTGCACTGGCCGCCTTGCGTTGGCCGCTGGTGTTGTATTTAAGAGTTAATAGTATTCCGTTAATCGGTGTCTTCTTCGGCAGGACCATCCTTTGCGCTGTCTTGATCCACAATCCTTCCATGCAGAACTAGGACCATCTTCACTGACTCCTGAAATTAACCAAAAACTGAAAGAAAACGCCAAGCTCTGAAAGGCAGCATTGCCCATTTGACTGTTTTACTGAACACCGGATGCATTCAGTTAGTGGGCACAAGCATTTTTTCACATGGCAACGTATAAAACTGATCTGTATTTTCGTTTTCCCAGCCACAGCTAGCTGGCTAGTAGTAGTCTGTAACCTTCCACTGCAAGTCAAGAAAAGACACCAGCTCTGAAACTGCTGCTAATTAAACCTTAATTTTAGGAGGAAGCTTCTAACACTGGACTTGTGATCACTGGTGATTACTGTACCGGATTGTCAATCACTTTGACCGGCAGTAAAAGCCTTGACCAAACCGAGCAGTTTTCTGCAGGCTCCCCAATGCGGCCAGGAGCGTCATGACAAGGAAGAACAGTTACAGCTCACGATTGTCCCCCTCTGCAGGGTTTCAGCGCACCTAATCCACCGCAACCAAACTCGTCTAACTGAACCGGTTACTAAGCAGCGTGTGATCAGCCAGTGCTAGCGTACTACACAAATAGGTTAAAAGAGATCCGGACAGCGACGAAGAAAGGATGCTGCTGTTCAGGTTCAGGAAGGAGCTCCTTCCTGCCGTCTTGCTGCTGCTGTTGTTGTTAGTGTCGCAGTTGGAGAGTGCAGCAGGGAGCGCTTCTTCTTCTTCTTCTTCTTCTTCGACGCCGCCGTGTTGGTATCAGCAGCGTGGAGGAACTTCAGCGAGGGTGCTGGGAAGAAGACTGCTGCTGATGGGCGCCCATCACGAGCAGCAGCTTGCCGAGGAAGGTGGTGGAGGGTTGCTTGCCGGTGACGAGGTGGAGGAGAAGAGGGAGGTCATCACAGGGCCAAATCCACTTCACAACAGATAGGAGGAGGGCGATCTTCTACTAGTAGCTATTAGTGCTGAGTTTTCTTCGTGTGTGTATTCAGAATATGTTCATTTCTTGTCATCCTTTTCTTAAGTTTTTTTCCTTCTTTATGCTGATTCTTTGTTGGATACGTGGCTAATCATGAATAGATTGCTCGAGTTCTTCCATTTCACTTATTTCTGAGCTTTATTTTTTTATTCGCTATGGCATGTTTCAACTTGCGCCGGCATGCATTTGAGCTAGGTTGCTGCTCCAAATAATCAAGCTCTTCACTCGATGCTCACTTGCAGTATCACCATTTCCCTTTATTTTTGTTTCTTTGATTACTTATTAAATTAGTTCGCAAAAAAGATTACTTATTAAATTTTATTTTTTTCTACGAGACTGTCATGCTATTCAAAGTTTCCTTATCACGCTATTCAAAGTTTCCTTATGCTATGGTCCAGCGTAGTACAAGTTTTCTCTCGAGAGAAATCAGAACGAAATTTTTAGAAAAAAAAGAGGAAAGAGTGCGGCCCTCACGAAAAGAACATTCACAGATTGGCCAGCCCACCAAATGTCGCGTTAGGCCATTAGCCCAACTAATGAATGCCAACAGGCCCAACTTCCAGTGTACAAAAAAATAGGCCCAAACATCCCGATGGGCGATGGCGGAGCGCTCCGCTGGAAGCCTGGAACCTTCTAGATCTCCCGAGACACACACACACCCCGTTCCTGTTAAAACCCTAAACCCCGCGGCAATAGTAAAGCCACCGGAAGCAGCAGGCCGCCCCGCATCAACCAACTTGCTCCCCAAGAAGAAGAAGAGAAGCGAGCAAGACCTCCCTCGCGGCGCGGCAATGGCAAAGCGTCTGATCCCGTCGCTGAACCGGGTGCTGGTGGAGAAGCTGGTGCAGCCCAAGAAGAGCCCCGCCGGCATCCTGCTCCCGGAGACCACCAAGCAGGTACCCCGACAGATCCCTTGTACGCCCCCTTGTCCGCGCTTGTTCCGTTGTAGTCCCTGGGCAGAAGCGGCCGAGAAATTGATTGTAGTAGTTAGATCCGGGTTTGGGAATTTGGATTTCCAGCGTGAGGGGAAGGAAATCGATGCGCCCCCAATTCCTTTGACCTTTGGGGGAAAAAGGTTTAGTTTTGCGATGGTGACGCGTTGCAATTTCTAGACGTAGTGCTGGTTAGATTGTTCTGAGGGGGCTATGAGAGAGTACTTTCGTTGACGCATTACGCACCTGATGAATTGTTAGCTTGCTATATCTGTAGCCAGTTTGTGCCCTTCCAGAAATACGAAATTTTGCCATAGATTGATCCCCTTAATCCATTGGTAGCTTGAATTTGGTTCCTAGATCAAATCTGCTGATAGTAATACCTTTTGTGTAAGGCTATTGAGAAAGCTTTTTCTGGTGGAGTTAAGCTTTGTTACTATTGACTCACAGATTCAAAGCATCCTTGTACTTGATTATTGATATAAATTAGTTACTTCCTTGGGTTCTGGGATGAACAATACTGTATTGTTAGTCCATGGTTCTAATATTGGTCATTGCGGTGCTGAATATGGTGATGTTATAATCTAGCATACACTGCTCATTTGTGAACAAAGTGCAGTACATTGCAATGTCTTGATTTACTGTAAAATGCTAGCTCTGAGATTACTTTACCCATCCACTTTTGACTGTAAATTCGTTTTGGTTGTTTCAATTCTTAGATCTATTGTTAGCTTGTACACATTAATCTTGTCAGTATTCATGGTATTTACTTGGAAGCTTATTTCACATGAGCGCTTCTTTATTAATCTTGTCAGTATGCAGTGTATATCCTTGGAAGTTTAATTCATATAATACATACATTTTATTACTGGGTATCCTCAGGTGCTTCAGCCTTTTGAATTAAGCTGTTTGTATGTTAGCTTGCTTTTCCATTTGAAATTGTGGGTAGTCTTGTTTCTTACATTTATGGAGACATTGTATCTTCATTGGATTCCAGTTGAACGCTGCTAAAGTCGTAGCTGTTGGTCCCGGAGAGCGTGACAGGGATGGCAAGCTGATCCCTGTTTCGCTGAAGGAAGGTGAAACTGTTCTACTTCCTGAGTATGGTGGAACAGAAGTGAAGCTCGCTGAGAAAGAGTATGCAACTCCTTTACATCTTATTTTTACTTCCAAATAAGAAAAACCAACCAACTATAAAACTTTGACTTGCAGACTTGCATTTTGGAAGGTTACTGTGTGAACAAGTATCTTTTGTACCAAGATATTATGTGATTTAACTGTTTGCTTAAGATGGCTAGTGGTTTTGAATGGAAATGCTGCTTCGTTTCCTGCACCTTGTTTATGAATTAGGGTTAGTTAACAACTCTGTGCTATGCTTAAGAAACCAGCAGGATTTTGATTTGCTGGTCTATTCAACTTTTCTGTACACAACTTCAGGCTTGTTGGCATCAGCCTGTTGATCAGCTTGTTATATGCAGTCATACGAGATTGATAATGCTTGTTAACTTGATTGTGGTCTTCAGGTACCTTCTCTATAGAGAGCACGACATTCTGGGAAAGCTTGAGGATTAACTGTGGCCTGTCATAATCTCGAGAGAGGCATGTCAGATTAGAGAAGCTGGAGTGGCACGACTTCTCTGATTTGTGGTTTTTGGTGTGGGAGAAAAAAAAACGAAAAACCCATATGATAACTCGATGATATGGCCTCATTCTGAACATTATTCGAACTTGTAGAAATTGCTTATTTGAAGCTTCATGCTCGCTGCAGTTTTCTTATGAAGAGATCGTATGGTGTCTGTTTAGGGCATGTTTATCCATGTTTGTTCTGTAGTTCTTGCTCTGGCACCTGCATATGTAGGATATGGACGCCTGCATACAAGACTGACCGTTAGCAAGGCCAGTTCCTTTTTTCTGACTTGCTGTGGCACCTGCATATGTAGGATATGGATGCCTGCATACAAGACTGACCGTTAGGCTATCTCCAACGGCTGCTCCATTCCACACCCCAATCCTAAAATGGGTAAAAAAACATCAAAAACAGTATCCAACGAGCGACCTAGACGTCCTACCCATTCCGCGCACTCGCCTCCCCGTGCCCGACGCAAGGGGTACCCATCCCGTCCGCCGCCTCCAGCTCGTTGGCAACCTCCGCTTCTGCCCGGCCGCCTCCGTCTTCTCCAGCCTGATCCACCGTCTCTCCCCGCTGCTAACCCGGCGCATCCGGCTCGTCGTCGCCCCGGCCCCTAGGATCCATCCGTTGGTCGGCACCCTGCTCCGCCCGCGAAGCGGCGGCGTGCGAGGCGAGGCGGTGGCCGCGCGAGCCTGCAAGCTCCGGGCGTGCGCCCGACGTCCTCCTGTCGGTCGCGCGGCGGCGGACGGACCGGCACCTTGCGCGAGGCGAGGCAGCGAACGGAGCGGCGGCGAACGGAGAGGCGGCTTGAACGAGGCGAGGCTGGCTTGGTCTCCTAATTTCGGGCTTCCGTTGGAGATCGCCGGATCTAGGTGGCCACCCTTGAACTGCAAGGTCACCCAATTGGAACTTTGGGTCTTCGATTTGGGTATGTATCGTCGAAGATAGCCTTAGCAAGTCCAGTTCCTTTTTTGTGACTTCGTCAAGCTGTTAGCACCTTCCGCCGAACCGCTCGCCACTTAAAGAATTTATGCTTGCCTTGTGCTTTAGCCATCCATATCGCTTTAGCATCAAATTGACACACCGACCCCCAACATTGTATGGCATAAGCTGACCTCGCCGTATATTGCCCATTGGCTGCCATCTCTATGTAATTGTATCTTGTTGCTCACTTAACTGAACGTGCTGCACCATATGCCACAGCGGTGTTGTGGGAGGGCAAGGCGAGCTTGAAGCGCTCGCAACGGTATGGCGGGCGCACTTTCACAGCATCGTGGAAGACAGGTCTTGAAGTATCCAGATTTTGTGTTTCTACCTATGTTGAGGAAGTATCATCATACCCTTGCAAAAAAAAAAGTGTCATCGTACAAAGGAAAAAGTTCTTGAAAATCACGGTATTGCCTCTAGCTTGCCCTCGTGAGTCGTGATTAACAAAAAAATATTCAGTACTAGTCGCTAGCGTTAGATTGCGTACTGGCGAGAACACGAGGACGACCGTGAAACATCCAGTAGGCTGGTTGTTCGATGTTGTCTAGCCTAGTTTATGGTCCCTTGGACCAGGTGAAGCACTAATGGGCCGGTGTGGCAGTGAGCCGAAAAACATAACACGGCCCGGCCCGGCCCGGTTTCGTCCAGCCGCCTCCGCCCGCTGAGTTTGCTCCAGTAAGTTAGTACCACATCGCGTATAGAGGCCAGGGGACGAGCGGACAGGGATACAAATTCAGGGGCAGGGCAACCCTACAACTCATACCTTTCTCGGCCTTTTGCCTAAGGCCCCGTTCGTTTCACCTCTAAAATTTAGATATCTGTCACATCAAAGAGAATCTTACTATTTAGTAGATCTTTTATTAATTTAATAACAAAACCTATGTCGCGACTCCCCTCTAATTTACTGAGACGAATCTAATGATCCTAATTAATCTATGTTTTGCTACGGTGATGCTACGAGTAAACATCTTCTAATAACACCATAATTACCCTCGTTGGATTCGTCTCTTGAATTAGATAGGGAGTCTGCAATTAGTTTCGAGATTAGACTTTATTTAGTACTCCAAAATGATAAAATTCTCTTTGATTTGACCCTCTAAAAATTAGATAGGGAAACGAACACCCCTAAGGGTGTGTTCGTTTCGTTCCCTCTAAAATTTAGCACTCTAAAATTTAGCACTGGTCACATAAAAAAGAATATTATTATTTATAAATATTTCGATTAATTTAATGATAAAATCCTATTGACAGATTGGTGCTAATTTTCGAGATGAATCTAATAAGTTTAATTAATCTATATTTTGCTAAAGTGATGCTACAGTAACTCGTCTTCTAATCACGACTTAATTAACATCATTAGATTCGTCTCGTAAATTAGTCTAGGGACCTGTAATTTGTTTTATAATTAAACTTTGTTTAATACTCTTAATTCTTTTTGATGTGACAGCTCTAAAATTTAGAATTAAATAATAAGATTCTTTTTGATGTGACAGCTCTAAAATTTAGACCCCGGAAACGAACACACCCTAAGATCAAGTATAGTATCTGTTCTTATCAGTTTAATATCTGATATGTGGGCCACCGGTTCACAATGATATTAAATTTATTTTTTATGGGGGAGAGCCTGCTAAGGTAGCTTGCTGCCTGGGCTCTCAAGCTTCGCCCCGCCGTTGCACTGCTGGCTGGGCCTGGCGCACCCCAACCAAACAAAGCAGTTAAATTTTTTTGACAGGCGCTCAATCCCTTGCAATAATTGTAATTGATGCACATTGTGTACGTTATCATTTCAGTTATTACAAAGACGACTGGAGTTGCACAGCTTAAAAATCTATACGAACACCGTTATGACATGTGAGCAAGAAGTCGATTTCATAGAAGAATGCCACTGATTAGTTGATGACCGCGCCTAACTTCAATTTGTCAAAAGTTGCTCTGAAATCAATTTCATAGATTAACCAAGTAGCATCCTGGTGACCCGGATTCGATTCCCAGCGAGAGCGAATTCACGTGGTCCGAGAAAAAAATCCTCTCGTTTGACTCCACACTAAAAACATGGCTTAAGGCCCGATCCACACTCACATGGACAACTAGCCCGTCGTGTAAGGGTGAACGAAAGAAGGTTCAAGGATTTTTCTTAATATACATGAGATGTCTTCTTCTTAACGCAATGCTCCGACAGGTCAAGTTTTTATTTTATTTTATATATTAACTGAGTAGTCAATTCGTTTCATGTATAGTGAACAACAACCACAAACATTGCTGGCACCAACAAAAAGTTATCACTTGTGTAATCGCAAACATAACTGGGGCGTAGAATAGTTTGTGTTTCCCAGGAACGATGGCGATGCTATCGGCGCGGCTGGCTGATGCGGAGTGATGGCATTGACAGTCTCGACAATCTCAGTCTTGGGGTGTGTTGGTTTCCTGGCTCTAAATTTTATAGCTGTCACATCAAGAAGAATCTTATTATTTAGGAGTACTAAATAAAGTTTAATTATAAAATAAATTACAGGCCCCTAGACTATTTCACGAGACGAATCTAATGAGGTTAATTAAGTCATGATTAGAAGACAATTACTGTAGCATCACTTTAACAAAACATAAATTAATTAAGTTCATTAGATTCATCTCGAAAATTAGCACCAATATGTAAAAAGGTTTTGTCATTAAATTAATCAAAATATTGATAAATAGTAAGTTTCTCTTTAATGTGACAGTGCTAAATTTTAGAGGGCCGGAAACGAACATGACTTGGACGAGGTAATCGACATCAATGCAGCTTGCAACGGGATTCTGTCCGATGTAGCTTTGGATGAGATGCTCCTTGATTTGCTGTACCTGATGTCACTTTTTCTTGCTCTGCGACAGGGCCTCCTCATGCCGGCTGTGCCTTCCAGCTCCGGGCATGCGTCGACACGGTCCTTGATCACCCGGAGCGCGTCCTCGCCGAGGGCCTACATGTCGATCTCGATGTCCCTCATCCCCGGCCCGCCACCGCAGCACCTGGTCCCGCACGCTGTCCTGCAAGGCTCCAAGTTCCAACGATAGAATCAGCACGTTTGGGGAACATCCCGGCGGCAGGAGGGGCAGAAGCATGCTGTTGACTCCATTATTCCTCTCGTCCAGCGTCGCATGCTGTTGATCTCGAGGCCAAAGGGTCAAAGGGAAGTCTCGTGAATAAGAACGAGAAGCATGGCCCAAGCCTCTCCAGGGTCACGCACATCGTGTCAACCTCAAGTGTTTAAATACAAAGAATCATGCTTTGCTAAACTGTTAAATATAGGTTATTTATTCTATCAATGTTGGCTAAAATAGAGCAGAACTAGTGTTGCTCAATCTACTATTCCATTTATTTTGTTTCTCACATCTAGTAAGTATACGCACACATACATGCAGTGCACTCTAGCTTATGCATTTGGACAGTATTGACGGTTCAGCATAATGTCCATCCAGCATGCCACGAGCCACAAATCCGTTCCGAACTTCAATCAAATTATTCGACCTACCCACACATTTGTGTGGCTAGTTTGGATATGTTATTATTAAAATACTGAAAATTTATCTATGGATATTAAACTGATTATTCAGATTTGGTTTAGAAAAAAATAAAAGAACTTGTTAAGACTTATATCAGCACATCGTTGCTCTACTCATTCAAAGCTCTTTCAATTTGTGAAAGAGCCTATAGCCTAGTGGTTAGAGCACCTAAGTAGCATCTAGTAGATTTGGGTTCAACTTATGGGAGCGAATAACCTGACTGGAGTAAAAGAAAAATGTAAAAAATAGGTTAAGGTTTTTCCTTACAGACTTCGGTCAAAAAAAAAAGAAGCTCAGCCAGTTTGCCAATGCTATTCGACCACTATTGCGCCACATTCAAAATACTCAGACTCATTATCCTGTAGAGCTCTCATATCTAGGTTCCAATGCTCTCTAATGGAATAATATTAATGTTTTATGTATCCTTTTAGCTATTGAATATTCAAAATACTCAGACTCATTATCCTGTAGAGCTCTCATATCTAGGTTCCAATGCTCTCTAATGGAATAATATTAATGTTTTATGTATCCTTTTAGCTAGTGAATATCTATGAAGCCTCATGCATTTTGAGTAGGACTTAGCATGTTGTGTATGTCCATAAATTCTTTTCGAATTTGTTACCAAAGCTACCAATGGTGTATCAGGATATATTCTATCATGTATGAGATAGACAATACTGGTTGTTAGGGATGCTCCTATGAAACATGTTCCATTACAATAATAGATATACATTATACACATCAAATGAAAATAAGGAACATACAACGTCCGAACTTGCACAAACACGCCTGAATACAAAAGATGGTACCGTAACTTGAATTGAAAACTATCCTAGCCCCGACTCGCCCCACGCACATAGGCATATTTGGTCAAGAGTTTACATGTGTATGTATCGTTGCTGCTGAGATATAAGTGTTTCTGCGACAAACGCAAAAATATGTTTTTTTTTCAAAGTCACATATATTTGCGTTATGTGCATATCTACTAATATATAAAAGATGCAACCCACTAAGAATCATTCAATGCTATTTCTCTAGCTCCACGTTGCGTCACATCATCGCCAACCCATTAAGAATCATTCAATGTTACTTCTCTAGCTCTATGTTGCACCACATCATCTCAAATAATTTTAACAAATAGATAAAGATTGAATGTTGGTCATTAAGAGCTATTTTTGAACTTTCAAATCTCTAACATGTCATCTAGAAAGTTAGCACTCCCGATTATCATCTCTGACTCCCATCTATCCATCCATGCATCAATATCCTCATGTCACTTTATGTTATCCGGTCACCATAAATTAAGTAGAGAAACTACTGCCTTCAAATACCTCCATTACTACTCCAACTTTTGTTCCTATGTCTTTTCCGTTTCTATTTACTTTCTTTTCTGGGTGTTTGTGAAATATTTTTTCTTCATATTATATAATGTGTCGCGGCAACGCGCGGGTATCATCTAGTATCCATAAATTTTTTCCCCTGAAGTATACATAAATTGTTGCGATGGCAACATAATTTTTTCAGCTTATCCAAATATGTGAAGATTCCAAAATCATATATACGTGTACATCTTGTCCCAAATTGGTTTCGGATTTTTGGGTTATTATTTACATAATGTTAATAGCGTGTAATTTAACATATGTGGAGGGGTATTTTAGTTTATCTTTTTATAATAACATTGGTGGGTATTTCTATATTACATAATGTCAATTGTGCATAAATTTTAAAATATGTACAAGGGTTTTCATCATGGCAGCCATGGGTAATTCCTGTTTCTTTTTTCTCCGATTAACATGGGAATTTCTACAGCTTGAAAGCGAACATGAGAGATCCAATAGATGTTCTTGGTCGTGTCACAATATTGTTAGGGCAAATAATTGATGTGAGCATGCAGTTATAGGAACCATGCATAGTGAAGAAGTTATCAATCTTATGGTTATTAAACTCACCCGTCCTCACATTTCCTCCACCTCATGCGACACCAAGCTTCTTCACGACCTTGTCAGCATTCGTGAGAACCTCACTCATGGACATTATACTTCTTAAGCATTGGGCCCGTTCTGGTAGCGTATCGAGGGCACTACTCTTGATGAGACGCGATTCGATGCAACTTTCAGCGTGGTGCTAATTGGTGCACTATTCATGCAACAAATATTTTGTATTGTTTTTAGTAAAGTTTTGTTTTTTTGTTACCAATACAAGGGCATGTATGTGTAGGTGAGTGGGGGAAAAATGCTCCTAACACTTACATGAAAAGCGTCGTCTTTCGTAAACTATGCATAGTGAAGAAGTTAAAAACCTGATGGTTATTAAACTAGCCTATCCTCACATTTGCTCCACCTCATGCTGTGCCAAGCTTCTTGAGTTCCTACGGATAGGCAATCTTCTGCATGACCTTGTCAACATTCATGAGAAGCTAACTGATGGACTTGTGCTTCTCAAGCGTTGGGCCGGTTCCGGTAGCATTGAGTTTTGGTTGATGTTGGTAGAAGTGAGGACCTCTCGTTTGATGGGAAGCTCTTTGATGCAACTTTCGGTGTGGTGCTCATTAGCACAGTGTTTGTGTAACAAATCTTTTTGTATTCTTGTTTTTATGTAAAGGTTTGTATTCTTGTTACAAATACAAGGGCATGCACGTGTAGGTGAGTGGGGCACATGCCCTTAACACTTACAGAAATAAAATGAAAAGTAGATTTGATTGTTAGCATTTTTACTTTAGGATTAGGCAAGTTATTATGATTAACGTTATACGTTCACATATTTATATATCAGAAAAATAGAAAAAATATCATAATTTAATAAGATGATTTGTATCCTACCTACTTGTATGTAGATTGTCAGCCGTTGCTTTTTTCTATCATGAAGGGAGCTATTGTTCCATGGCCAAAGTTCCAAGTCCAGGGAAAATACAAAGGTGTTGCATGTATGCACCCAAAAATCAAGGCTAAAGATTGAGAAAACAAAGTTCCTAAATTAGGTGTACAAAAAAACTAACCAGTGAGATCATATTGCTAATTTTACATGGCTGATGGATGGATGATGATGGTAGTCGATTTTGTTTCAAATTTTCTACAATTTGTTTTGCAGGTTCAAATAGAAATTGCCTATTGAAGCGTTTTTTTTTCAAATGACTTGATAACCTATTTTCATCATGCAATATATTATACGTACAAGACTTTGAACTTTTTTTTTGGCATAAATACAGTATGCATCTGCACATGCTTGATCCATGCTATCTACCAGTATGAACCATGTTTCTTTACTTTTACGTATCATGCCCAATATTGGATCTTTCTTAGATGATAAAAGAGAGGATCTAGGGAAAGTGGAGGAGGCTCGGTTCTCCCTCCAAACTGTAGAGCTTAGTGAGACGTCGAGGCCCTTTTTCTCTTTCTACTAACCCTATTTTCAGTGGCGCGCAGGTCATGGAATGAAGCAGGCATGAAGTGGCGATGCCCAAATGCAGGGAGGCCCGAAGTGAACCAAAGTGGAGTGAAGCCAAAGATCTCTGCCTAGGAGGTTAGGACTCCTCGAATCTACATCGGACAGAGGAGTGATTCAAGACCACTTCGCTCGGTGCCATCTTTTCCACTCGCCGCTTAGTCCCTACAATGTATGCCAGCCTATTGGGCCTGTGGCCCAAGTGACTAAAAAGACCAGAATGCCCCCGTGTTAGGTTAGAGTTACCGCCTTTTAATTGTACCGGCAATAGGTGGTCATGTAAAATCGCGAATGCGCATGACTATAAAAGGAGACTAAGGATCACCTCGAAGAGATACATGTAATTGAGTTAACATCACTATAAAGAAAAAGGTTACCTCACGTTCGTAGTTTGTGTTTATTTTGTTCGGGAGGCTAAGCGTGATTACCCGCTCAGCACACCAACACTTAGGTAGGAGCTGTTCTCTATGTATTCACCATTTCATACCTCACCATAAATAAAATACATAAAACTAGAATGTAAGACTATTACCCTCCGGAGTTTTAAATTCAGATTAAGAACTCCCTTTGTGCTTTCTATTTCATAAATTGTTTGTGAGATTACAATGTATTCATCTCTGGATCATACCTCGAAGGGACAGTTCTTACTAACCCCTAGTATATATATATGAGGTTGAGATCGTACAACTATAGCCGTACCAATACGGAGAACACAAGCTTTTTTACACGGGTGAAATGGTGATGTGCCAACTCACAGGAAGCACGACCTAATTAAGCATCCCTATTCGCCATGTGACATGATAGTACTCGTCGTATTATAAACTGTTACATAGGTTGTTTCTTATTTATTGATTGTATACTATAACTGCTAACTGTTGGCCAAATAAAGCAGAACAAGTGTTGCCCGATCGTTTTGTTCTGCTTGTTGCACCCAGGAGTGTACACACATGTCCATGTAGTGAAATTTATTAACTCATGCATTTGGGCAGTATGGACGGTTTAGCATAGGGTCCATCCAGCACGCCAGCAGCCACGAACCGATACGCAGCTTCCGTCAAGTGTAAGCCGTCCCATGAGATGAACTTGGCCGGGTCAGGACAAAGAATCGACGTGGCGTTGCAGGAGAAGAGCGAGCCTGAATTGTAGGGCCCGCCGTCGCCGCAGCACGCAGCCAAAGCACCATCTTTCGTAAATCCTGCGCATCATTGAATGAATTAGATGCAGCGGGAAATTGAACTTGAGAACTGCACACGTGTTCACCGTGACAGGGGAGGAAGAACTGGAGCTCAAACTGTTCAAATCCTACCGTGCTTGACAGGGTTGCGGATGATCTCCACCATGGCGCCGTAGTAGTCGGCGTAGATTATGGTGACCGTCGGATCATCCCCGATCCGGTACAGCATGAGCTTGAGCTCGCGGTTGTGGTCCTCGGCGAAGTCGTTGAGCCACTTGAGGCACCCTGCGGCGTCGTAGTCGCCGGAGCTGCTGTTGCTCTGGAACATGGCGAGGTATCTCGGGATGCATCCAAGGGGGATGTTTCCGGGTACGACGATCGTCTTGGCGCCCAGGCCAATCAGCACCTTCATGGCGTTCTCGATCTGTCGGATGACCTTGGGGACCAACGGCCTGATCTCGGCGTCGAAGGGCCGGTTCTGGAAGAAGAAGTGGTTGTAGTCGTTGGCCCCGACCTCCCCCATCAGGAACAGCGATCGCGACAAGACATCCTTGCGTTCTGCTCAGAGGTGTGCCTTCATTATCAGACAAATTTAAAATCGTTTTTTTTCACGGCTCTAATCATAATTACCTTGTTCGGTGGGACCGAGCAATTGGAGCACGTGCTGGAACCACTCGACCTGCACGTCCAGCGAGTACGGCGGTATGATGCTCAGGTCGAGGCCCAAATCCCTGAAGAAGCTCTGGTTCAGCGCCGACGCGCCGGCCACCGCGAAGTTGGCCCCAAATTGGAAATCGCTCGCCGTCTTTCCGACGAGGTATGGCGGCGAGAAGGCGGGCAGCCTCAGCGCCTCCGCTGCGTAAACAAGGTCAACGCTGTTTGCGGCTAGCGTGATAGACACGTGGCGCAACGTGATGGCGTACCTACGAAGTCGACGATGAGCCTGCCGTCGCAGAAGCGGCCGCTGGGCTGGCCGAAGAAGGTCTTGCCGAACGGAAGCCTCAGGAGGGTGACGTTCGGGGAGAGGCTTGTTGCGTAGTTGCCGGCGTCTGTGATGGAGTCCCCGAAGCTGAACAGGCGCGTGCAGGACACTCCGCCGCTGCCAGCCGGGTGACGGATGGCCGACACCGTGGCGTATCGGCAAACAACGAGAATGAAAAGGAGAGGAAGCACAGCCATGGAAGTAGCCATGTTGCTCGGTAATTGTTGCATGTTGTGTTGAGCTTGCGCCTCAAATTTAAGAGAAGAGACAGTGATGAATTTTTTGGAATAATGATTTATATACTGAGGTCAAGTAGATCAAAGTCTTGTCATTAGGTCAGTTTTAATGGGAGTTTCATAAACATTAAATGTCAGTTAAAATATGACATGACAAAGTAATTAAGATAAAAAAAGATGACATGAGTGTCAAAAAACTAGTTTAATTTGGCATGGAAGTAGCCATGTTGCTTGGTTGCGGTGCATGTTGTGTTGCGCCTCAAATTTAAGAGAAGAGAGAGTGATGGATTTTCTTTTGAAATAATGATATATATACCGAGGTCAACTGGATCAAACTATGGATGAGCTGTTTTCACAACATCGATTGAATAATTTTTTGAAAGGGGCGCAGACGTATACCCAAGAACTTCTATGTTAAAATTTGTCAATTGAACACATGTCAGTTTTGCATCTAAAATCATAAATATACTTTTCTATATATTGAAGTGCAGTAGCTAGCGTGGAATACCAGCTCCCAATCTGCTCAAGAGTTGCAGGTGTTAACTGGGAGTATAAACAACTAGCTATATCTGGTCAAATATGTGTACTAGACCGACGTTGGAGTGCCGGCCTGAAGGATTACCCAGAGCATGCGACGTGAATGACCGACTATCCCGGGCTGACAGCAGCCTAATTCCAAGCCGAAACGTTATCTAGCTAGCAAAATTACTACGTATCCCCAATTGAAGTCGTTCCTTTCAGACACCGCCGCGGACTTCGCCAGGGGGACCCCCTGTCCCCGATGCTCTTCATCATTGCAATGGATGTCCTCAGTCGACTTATCTCAGTGGCAGAACAGAGAAATCTTCTAGCACCATTGGCGCACCGGCCGGTCCAGCACCGCGTCTCTTTCTACGCGGACGATGTTATCATTTTTGCAACACCTACCACTGAGGAACTAGCACTTATCAAGGCTTTGCTAGAGAACTTTGGGAAAGCATCTGGCCTCTGAACGAACATGATCAAATCCTCCATCGTACCGATAAGATGCAATGAGGAAGAGGTACATCTGATCACGGATTCTCTAGACTGTCAGCTTGCCTCCTTCCCATGCAAATACTTGGGACTTCTGCTCTCGGTGCGCCGCCTCACAAAGCAGGATCTACAACCGATCTTGGATAAAATAGCGGACTACCTCCCCGGATGGAAGGCGGCACTACTACAAAAATCCGGGAGACTAATTCTGATGAAAGCTGTGCTATCGGCTATACCAATTTTTCTACTCATGGCACTTAATGTGCCAAAGTGGTTCATCAAGGCGGTGGACAAATGGAGAAGGGGCTTCTTCCGGAAGGGAAGGAGGGACCTCCGTGGTGGCCACTGTCCGATTGCTTGGCAGCGCGTCACCCGGCCACTTCACCTAGGAGGACTTGGAGTTCATGACTTACAGACCATGGCATGGGCGCTGCGCATGAGATGGCTATGGTTAGAGAAGACTCAACCGGATCGGCCTTGGGGTCTGCTAAGGATTCACGTTCCAGCGCAAGTGCAAGTGATGTTCAGGATCTCAGTATCAACAAATATAGGGGATGGCCTCTCAACAATGTTCTGGACAGACCGATGGCTACATGGCCAATCCATTCTGGATCTAGCACCAGACCTAATGCAGTTTGTTCGGGGAAGAGGTTGGCGCAACCGCACGGTACGTGACGCTCTACAGGACCATGCATGGCAGCGGGACATCGTGGGGGTTTATCGGTGCTGGCCGCTTGGCAAATGCTCCAACTTCTAGAAGTCCTGGAGCACACCGACCTGGACCCTACTCAACCAGATCAGCACATATGGCAGCCTTCGCCTTCAGGTGACTTCTCCTCCAAATCGGCTTACGAACAGTTCTTCATTGGAAGCGTCAAGTTCGAGCCGTACAAGAGATTATGGCGAATGTGGGCACCGCTAAAGGCAAAGCTTTTCCTGTGGTTGGCCGCATGGAACCGTTGCTGGACGGCGGACAGACTACGCAGGCGCGGACTCCCGCACCCCGAGCAATGCCCGCTCTGTGACCAATGTGATGAAACAGTTGATCACATACTGTTAGGATGTGTATTCGCGAGGCAACTTTGGTTCCTAAGCCTGTAATGGGTTCGACTGGAGACTTTGGCTCCGCAGGACCCGGACGAATCCTTCCAATCCTGGTGGCGACGAGCGGAAAGACGGGTTCAGCCGGCGGCGAGGAGGGGGATGAACTCGCTAGTCATCCTAATAGCTTGGATGCTATGGAAATATCGCAACAAAGTAGTGTTCGATGGAACCAAACCTACGGTATCGGAGCTCTTTAATGAAATCAAGGATGAAGCACATCTCTGGACGACGGCTGGGGCGAAGCGCTTGTGTAGCTTGCTACCCTAAGCTGGTTCCTGTCCTTGGTAGATTGTTTAAAATCGGTGATTAACCGGCCTGTAACTAAGCCTTTGGCTTCCTGTACGGATTCTTCTTCTTAATACAAAAGCGCGCAGCTCTCCTACGTGTTCGAGAAAAAAAATAAAAATAAATAATCTTACTCTCGACGTAATTAAGATATACTTTGATTTGCCACAAATATGCACCACTACCAAGTGACCTACTTGATCAAGTAGCATAAGGTTCTCTACTGATGATCATATCAATTCGTGTATAAGGTATATATATCGTGTGTAACAAAACTAAAAAGAACAGTTGAGATGAGACCCGATCACATAAAAGAGAGATAATGGCAGTAGAATTTGGCTCTGTCTTGTCGGTAGATTATGGCAGTGAAGCGGTGGAGCAAAGGTACTGTATGCCATGCATATGCCGGAGCGTTGTATATTCACCACCGGGTCCACCTCTACCTTATTTGGCCATTTCAAGTGAGTAAGAGTTAGATTATGACATATGCCGGAGCGTTGTATATTCACCACCGGGTCCACCTCCACCTTATTTGGCCATTTCCAGTGCTAAGAGTTAGATCCTGCAATGTTGTATACAGAAGGTTGAACCAATCCATCAAATCATCTGTAACCAACCTTTTGAGATTTCTAGGCCAGTTGAAGTTCTCCATTTCCTTGGCCAAAAATTCTGAATGTGTACCTAGCCTGCTGATACAAGTTCGGGACCTGTTCCTTTTGTGAGTAACCATTAATCCATCTTGCTTCAAAAAAAAAACTTATCAATCTACTACAGGATCCTTGTGTGTTTGCAGCACCTTCCATGTCTTCTCCGTTAGATTAGATCCAATTTGAGAGTACGGTTGAATTTCTCCAAATCCATGATACCTAAACCTCCCGTTTTCTTTGGCTTGACACGCACATACTATTTGATTGGCAGCGACCATCTCTCACTTTCTCTAGATCAACTCCCTCCACGGTAATACATAAATAAGTGGGCATATCTGATAGCGCAGGCTTGATCCTTTTTCTAGGTTCACCATTCAACATGAAATTCAATGTGGTAGGATGTACTAAACCGTAGAAACCTAGCCTTCAAAAAAAAAAAAAAAATGGTAGAAACCTAGGATATGCATGTGGTGGTGGTGGGTGGGTGGGGTGGGGGGGGGGGGGCTAATACTTACCAAACAAAATGAAAAATACATTCAATTTTAGCACTTGCTTGGTTTTGGACCGGACAAGTTATCTCTATAGTGAGAGTTTAGCTTATGCATTTCGATAGTTGGACATGTTAACACAACAATCGTCGACGCAACTAGAACAATAAACCGAGTGAATCCGTATGAGCCAATGCGAAAACTCACAATCACTTCTGAGTCATTGGAAAGAATCTTTTTCCCTTCTATGCCTTAACTTGAAAATTTCCATGGCCTCTGTGCCATTCATTGCCATTCAAAGAAAGCTTAATGTTTTATTGTGTTCTCATACTTAAAAAAATCAAAATGCAAATAAATTTAAGATTTTGCTAATAACAAAAGTCATTTATTTATTTTTGAATGAACAGGAGGGGCAAGCCCCTACTGATTATATATTAAATAAAAATCAACTGTCCATAAAAGGTTGAATAAAAAGCAAAAAGAAAACAACATGAAATAAAAAAAAGCTATGGAAGTGCTTCTAGCATTCTCTCATCTGATTTGCTTGTTGTGGCCTTGCTCTATGGATAACCAAGGCGAACTCCCGCTTAAATCTTGCATTACATGCATCACTGTTCACTACTGGAATCGTCCAGTTTCCCTAGGCACTAGATTCCTAGGAAAAGCTCGAAGAACCCTTGGGTCGTTCCCTACAATATCTCCTAGGGAAACTTACGTAGGGACTATTTTGACGGGGAAGAAAAAGTGCCCTACGGCACCCTACAAAAGTGGTAGGGAAACCACATGTCCCTAGGAACTGAGGTTGTAGGGAAATAATCTAACTCATGGCTGCCCCACACCCTGAAAAGATGATATCCCTTCAAATGTAGTTCGTAGGGATACTGTCAGAAACAATTATAGGATAATTTTATTAGTTACCTGCTTAAATGATATAAATTAGATTAATAATTATCATTAAAATTAATTAATATTAACATTTATATTAGAAACTTGTTTTATCCAGAACATATTAAAAATACCAACAGCTATAATCCCACAAAAGTCACTAATTTCATTAAATTTGGCATTGCCTAAGATTGTGCTACAAAATAGCTTCATTTGCACTATGAGCTGTTACAGCTGCTCTCTACGAGCCAAAGTGCAAATAAAATGCTCTCCAAATAAGGTGCCATCACAACTAGGCATGAAGGCATGTTTGAACTAATATAGAGGAAAACCATCTCCTGGAGGAGGAGGAGAGTAGTTGCCGCCACCACTTGCAGTTCCATTTACAGTGCCATTGCCGCCATCACTTGCAGTTGCATTGACACGATCAGGAAATCCTCCGTAAGCAATCCTACTCAATGTTTCTTCAGGCGTTTCAGCTCCAACAAATGAACCAAAGGTGCTAGCCTACACCACATAATAGGCAAAACTTAGATGTGGAAAGGAACTAAAGAGGTGACAATTAATAGGCCGAATTTCATGCAGTGATTATGCTAACCTACAATCTGCACAAAATAATAAAACTTACATTTTCATAAGAGTCATTTGAAGATGTTGAAACACCATATCTTGGAGGCAGCGGCGGAGAAGGCAAAGGAGATGGAACTGTAGTAGCAGGCATTCCAGTGTGTGTAGCTACATTCTGCAATTAAATGATACATGATGCACCCTAGCTTGTACTAGACAAAAGACAAGATGATGCATGTTAGATCTAACCTCCATAAACTTCTGGACATTTTCATTGTACGTTTTCACCATTCTGCCCCACTCGAACATGTTTTGGGCATATTCTTTGGCTGCACGACTGTCTTCAGCATCAAAGATCCATTTGTTTCTTGTGAGCCAGATACTCCATGCCATGAGAATGATAATCCCATGAAGAAAGAAACTGACAATTGTCTTTTAATTCGATGAACCACAACTTCGGGGTGGTGCGTCCTAGGTGTGTGAATCCCAATTGTTAGTCAACAAGCTTGAGTAAAATTGCACCTCAAAAATAGGTGATAAATAGTATCCTATTTCTGCCATATACATAGCTCACATGTGTAGTCCTGCAGGATCATATTTCTTCTTTTAAGAATTCCTCTTGTGTTTAATCTATCATGTAGGATTAACCAGAAAAAAAATCTTGTGCTTCATTTGGCAACAAGATGCCCAGAGCCAATGAGTAGATGGATGTAGCTGCATTTGCCCCATCATTTACTTATATGCTTTGGAAGTTGTAAAATTGGTATTGCCCAAATAAATGTCCATTGGTCTGGCTGCTGATCCATCATTTGCAAAGCTTGAAGTTCTTGTTGCAGTTGTTGCAACTGATCAAAAGCCTCCTCTAATAAAGGCAAATGGAAAATGGTTAGTAAGTCTTTTGTGTGCTTTACTCTATCTAAGGTAATCATCTTCTTGGCAGTGAAGGAGAATAATTCTGGGTATTCCACTTTGGTCACTCTGCCGGTCCACAAGTCTTCCCAAAAGTTGATTGATTTTCCATCCTTTACAATAACCATGCCTATACCTTTATATTGGTCAAGTAGTTTCATAATATCCCTCTACCAGAATGATCCTCTCTTTTATTGTCCTGATAAAATGTTTCCACGGTAATAGTTTTCCTAAAGTAACTGTATCCAGGGTAAAGGATGTCTATTGAAAAAATTATGCAAATTCTTAATTAAAAGAGCTGCACAAGTCTAGCGAGTACGGAGGTACGAGGGTTGAGACCCAAGTCCTTGAAGAAGCTCTCGTTCATCGCCGTGGCGCCGGACACCGCAAAGTTGGCCCCATGCTGAAAGTCACCGGCCGTGTCTTTCCACGAGGTATGGTGGCAAGAAGGCGGGAAGCCTTAACTCCTCTGTTGTGCACGTATGTGTAAACCAGGTCAACGCTATATTTGAATTCTGAAGCAGCTAGTCACTAATCATATCCAGGTCAATTATATAGTCTTCTCATTAATTAATCATATCTAGGTCAATTACATTGGATAGTCTTGTCAGTAATCAGATGTGTGTCAGCTGTTGTCACAACATCGATTTGACAATATGGAAATGGTGAGCATTCATTGATAACGACTAGCGGTAATCTATGATGGAAAATTGCGAAGAACACGAGAAAAAACGTGGATACGTACACGTGCATGTGTATGTACATATAGTAGTACTCATAGTCTCTTTCATGACTGCAATTTTTAGACATGGATATGAGTTCTCCTATTTAAGTTGGAGTGCACTTTGAACTCCATAAAACCAATAGCCACTTTGCTTTGGAATTTCTCAAGAATGGACTAAATTGTAACAAATCTATACTCCAACAACTTCATTTTCTAAGTTTTGTCAACTGAGGACATCGTAAGTATACTTGCTAGGAAGGTGTAGTAGCGTGGGATACTTGCTCCCGTCTGCTCTAGACATATATTTACTAGTTATTTATTAGAGATATTGGTTAGGCTGCAGCCAGACAGCTACACATACAGTATACACTGAACACTACATATTCTCGTAAGGACAAACAATATCAGGCACCTTGCCAATAGAATGCAACGTCATACATTTTAATCATATATAAGCTCATCAATATGGTGCGTGTTCAAATCTCAAAAGTTAAATCCCCAACCTAGCTATCTTGTCAAACATGCCGACGTAATTCTAATATTTAGTTTTCTGAGCAGGATTGCAATCCATTAGGCTTTACTCTTGTATTATCATCCTTGTCAAACATGCCAACGTAATTCTAAAATGTTGAATTATTTTTAAAAAATTTCTTCGGCTAACTGAGAAAACCACTCAGCTAATCGGTTAAACCGAGCCGGCTCTTTCCAAAACTGCATCTTTAAAAATCAGGAAAAAACCACTCGTCTAACCAGAAAACTGAGCAGCTAGCCTCCCAAAAATCGCTTAATTTACTGTTTCACTTTCATCAAAGTTCAGTCGAATCTATTTTTGAATTTTGAATGAAAAGTCCATCAGGTTTTCTGATTTTCGCGGAAACAAAAAAAACGAACATGGGCAGTTTTGACAGCTTGAACAGAGACGTATGTGAAGCAACTCGGATTGTTGTGGTGGACTTTGTTTATTATGCTAACCCATATTTCTAATAATTCTACAACTTTTTATGGACTGCAAGATGCAAGTTCAAGTGTTTATTCATGAAAAGTTAGGAAATCTAAACAAGGTATTGAATGGATAATTGAATCTATATTCACGAAGGGGGCATTCAGGAAACGCCCCTCACAAGCAGAATATAAAACTCTCACATGCTAGCATCCCCCTTTCCTCCCTTATTTTTTTTGTTTTTTTAGGCTGAAATAGTCATGTGCAATTGCGTTCCTGCCCTTCTTCATCGTCAGCATTACATAGCATGATTTATTTTGCGAAATATTTGCAAAGTTTTGACAACAAAAGTAATCTAATAAATAATGTTGAAACTGTTCAAACTTCATTAACACAGCTGCCAGTACAAATAAGTCATGCCAAATTTTTTAAGATTATATTTTTGTTATCAAATGGTCCTAATATAATAAAATAAAAGGGTACGAACTTAATTTAGATAACTATTTCAGCCTGAAAATGAAAGAAAAACAAGGGAAAGAGGAGGATGCTAGCATGTACGGGTCATCCTACTCGCAAAGGGGCGTTTCCTGGTTGTCACCTTTGTCAAGGGTGTTCCCAGGATGGTTTCTGTTATCAGTGCTATTGACTCAATTATTCTGCCATGTTCTTCACTCTCAGTAACCAATGTGCTAGATCATTAATGTTTTGCTGGATTCATTTTTTTTCTTTTGGTGAAGTAACTTGTACAATTCTGTACTAGTAAGAAGTAATGTGTGAGAAGCAGAATTAATGTTTTGCTGGATTCAGTTATCTTTTGTTTTAGTTAAGCAATCTACTAGTTTTGGTTTGATCACAATTTTCTGTATATATTACTTATTCTTTATAGTTTATTTGATCATTGGAAATAGTTTATTCATAACAATAATCTGAGAACAAGTATTGCTCGGAAATCGGAATGCACAAGAGGGGCTCAACGCCTACATGTGGATAATATGGACGGTGCGGCATACGGTCCGTCTAGCACGCCGCTAGCCACGAACTTGTTTGTAGCTTCCGTGAAATGTATGCCGTCCCATGTGACATGCTTGGAGGGGTCAGGGCAAAGAATCGCAGTGGCATTGCAGGAGAAGGACGATCCGGAGTTGTAGGGCCCACCATCTCCACAGCACGCGGTCAAAGCACCGTCCTTTGTGAACCCTACAATTATGATCAGTGGCAGCTTAGATGAGACGGGATATTGTAATCTTTTTTTTTAGATAATGGAAACAAAGTTTACAATGTTTCCGGCCTCTGCGTAGGCCTCTGCGTAGTGCATACAGCCAGTGTTTTTATTATTACAAAGAACAGTCATCCGATCGCCTCATGAGAAGCACAATCAAGGAGAACCAAGTCTATTATTAAACCTCCAACCATAACTAGCAAAAAGTTGCATGGCCGCCACCTCCATAGATGCACAGATTGATGGGATGTGGTTCCTGTTCTCCTCAGAGCTGCAGCAGCGCCAAGTACCGCAGCCAGTATGTTCCCTCGAATAAAGCCTGCAAAAATGATGAATATCTAACACTCGTTAAAACAAATATCATTCCTGCATCGCCAAATAGCCCAACAAAAGGCCGCTACCCCCACTAAGATAATCGTACGAGCCTTCAAGGCAACACGAGAAAGCCAATTGCTCGCTATATGAGCTATTGATCTAGGTGGGCGTAACCCCGTAGCTACTTCTACTACCCTCCAAAGATTTCTGGCATGATGGCAATAAAAAAAGGTGTTGAATTGTCTCATCCTGATTACAAAAACAACACTTATGACTACCCTTCCAGTTTCGCTTTTTTAGATTGTCCTTTGTTAAGACTACCCCACGAGCGAGGTACCAAAGAAAAATCTTAATCTTGAGGGGAAGTTTTAGTTTCCAAATTCCTTTGTGACGAAAGGGTATATCTTGGTTAATAAGATAGTTATACATCGAGCGGGTCGAAAAAATCCCCGTCTTATGGAGCTTCCACCACACTCGTATCCCTTTCATTAGTCAATGTTATTTGAGAAACTTGAGCCACGAGGGCATCATATTCCGTGCGTTTTATCCCGATCAAATCCCTCCGGAAAGAGAGGTTCCATGGTTGTTGACCCATTACCCTTTCCACCGTATCATGGTGGTTATAGGCAACATGGAACAAATTAGGATAAACATCACGAAAAGGTCGCATACCACACCAAGCGTCCTCCCGTAACCTTATTTGGCTCCCGTCCTTTATCCTAAAGGAGAAGCAAGTGAAGAACTCTTCCTTGACTCTCAAGAGGCTGCGCCAAAAGTGGGAGTCTCCTTGTTTGATTTCAGCTTGGGCTAAAGTTCTCGAACCCGGATATTTGTTCCGGATAAGAGTTTGCCATACGCCTTCCTCATTTAGGAGTTTGTACAACCACTTACTCAGCAAACATTTATTTTGTACCTCTAAGTCTATGATGCCAAGTCCTCCTTGATCCTTGGGTCGACACATCAAGTTCCACTTGGCGAGGCGGTATTTATGAGTATTCTTACCCCCTTGCCAATAAAATCTGGAACGTATCGAATCTAGGACTTTGAGAACTTCTTTGGGAATTTCGAAGAAAGACATCATAAACATCGGAAGACTGCTTAGAACCGAATTAATCAGAGTAAGCCGACCTCCATATGAAAGATGTTTCGCCTTCCAGCAATTTAGTCTTCCTTCAAACCGTTCCACAATTATTCTCCAATCATTATTACTGAGTTTTCTGTGGTGCATCGGAATACCCAGGTATCGAAATGGGTATTCTCCCATCTTGCAGCCGAAAAGCTCAGTATATTGATCTTCGAATTCTTTTGCCTCCCCATAACAAAACAATTCGCTCTTGTGGAAGTTTATCTTTAGACCGGACAGTTGCTCGAAAGCACATAGCAATAGTTTCATGTTTTTCGCTTTCTCAATGTCGTGGTCCATAAACAAGATGGTGTCATCCGCATATTGCAAAATAGACAACCCATCATCCACTAAGTGAGGAATTATACCATCAATCTGTCCTTCATTCTTTGCTCTTTTAATAAGCACGGCTAGCATATCAGCCACAATGTTGAACAAGATGGGAGACATAGGATCCCCTTGGCGCAATCCTTTCTTTGTCTGGAAATAATGTCCAATGTCATCATTTACTTTGATTCCAACAGTACCTCCGGAGACAAACCTTTCTACCCAACGACACCACTTAGGGGAAAATCCCTTCATACGTAGTGTCCGTTGTAAAAAGGACCACTTAACTTTATCATATGCCTTTTCAAAATCAATTTTGAAAATGACTCCATTAAGCTTCTTTGTGTGGAGTTCATGGATTGTCTCATGTAAAATGACAACTCCCTCCATTATGTTACGCCCAGTGCATGAAAGCCGTCCGAGAGGGCGAAACAATAGACCCAGCTACTGCATTGATTCTGTTAGTGCCAACCTTTGTAAAGATTTTAAAGCTGACATTAAGCATGCAAATAGGCCGGTATTGTTGTATCATTTTAGCATCAGTGGATTTTGGTAACAACGTAATTATACCAAAGTTGAGGCTAAAAAGGGATAGGTTCTCCTGGTGGAAGTCCAAAAAGAGGCTTAAAAGATCACCTTTAATGACTTCCCAAAAGACTTGCCATCTGGCCCCGGAGATTTGTTGTGCTCCATTTGGAACACTGCCTCCTTGATTTCCTTTTCGGTGAAGGGAGCTGTCAGTATCTCATTTTCTGCCTCGAGTCACATGTGGTATATCCCCCATCCGGGATTCGACCATAGTGAACGAGTTCTCAACGGGTGAGCCAAACAAGTCTTTATAATAACTTGTTATATAGGCCTTTAGCTGTTCATCACCAACAATAATCCCATCCTCTTGTTCTAGTTTGAAGATGTGTTGTTTGCGATGTTTGCCGTTCGCGACCAAATGGAAAAATCTGGTGTTATTATCACCTTCCAACAAGGTCTTGACTTTAGCCCGTTCATACCATTTGATCTCCTCCTCTCGTAGTAAAGTCACTAGTCTCTCCTTGAGATAGTGCTTCCAATTGATCTCGACATCGAGAAAGAGGAGAGGACTCGCTTTTTTATCAAGCGAGTCAATTAAGGAGATTAATTTCTTCTTCTCCTTTTTATAATGACCTGCTGTATTTTTTGCCCACCCACGAAGGTGTTTTCGTACAGCTCTAATCTTATTTTGCCATCGTTCCAAATTGGAGCGCCCATGATCAGTGGATTGCCAAATGCTTGCAACCATATCATGGAACCCCTCCCTAAGGAACCACCCTCTTTCAAATCTGAATGGAGGTGTGTTGTTCGTATGGGTAGATGACCCTGTATTAAGCACAATCGGGGTATGATCCGACTGCCTTCTGTCCCTAGCCTCCACGGTAGATCGCGGGAATTTTTCCTCCCACTCCGTGCTTACGAGAACTCGGTCAAGCTTCTCATACGTCGGGTCATCCCCATGCCTGGCCCATGTGAACCGACGCCCCGACATTTCAATTTCTCTCGGATCAAGAACATCAATGACCTTATTGAAAATATCGGGCCATTTATGATCGAAATTGTCGGTGCTCTTTTCCTTTGGTCCTCTCATTATATTGAAATCCCCTCCCACAATATAGGGGAGAGTTTCTCGAGAGCAGGAATTAGCTAGCTCGGTGAGAAAGGATTCCTTGTGTTCGGGTTGTGCTGGTCCATAGACCGCATATAAGACCCACTTGAATCCATCCTCTTTATTTCGAAGGGTAAATTTGACATAAAAGTCCCCCTCCGAAATAGAGCCAATGTCGAAAACTGTCAGGTCCACTCCTAGGAGTATTCCGCCTGAACGTCCTCGAGGTGCCATACTATGCCATATGTAATCACGGCCGGCACAAAATTTCTTAAGGGTCGCATCTGGGAAATCATCCCGACCCGTCTCCATTAGAGCAATAAAATTTATTTGCTCCTCCCTCACCATTTCCGACAAATACCTGTGTTTAGCCACGTCCGCAAGACCTCTGCTATTCCAGAAGATTCCTTTCATTGGACACACAGTTTTGACGGGGTGATAGGTTTTTTAGATGGTTTACCCATCCTTTTCTTGCTGCCGGAATGGGACTTTTTCTTACGAGGGACTGCATCCAGATCACAACATAAGTGATCTAGTCCCTCTTCATATGCATCCTCCATTAAATCACCACAAGCGTGGTTGAGTGTTGCATCGAAATCGTCCTCCTCCAATACAGCCAGGTGTTGTTTATTATTACTTCTTTTATTTCCCTTAGGCGAGACCCCCAACCTATCAATTTCTATGTTTTTTAGAGAAATAACAGAATTGGAAACTTCGCTAATATCTCTACCCATGGAAACACCTAGGTTGCTAATCCTAGATGAAATTAAGGAATTAGAAAACGAGGTAAAAGAAGTGTTACCTGGCTGTTCAAGGTTCCTCTTCGCTGCCATGCGTTCAGTTTTGGCGAGTGTGTGGTCATCCTGTCTGGCCGACGTCCGCAAACTACGCCTCGGATTCTTATCAGTCAGGAGTAACTTAAGATTTGCCTTCTCTTTCACCCCCATCTTCCTAATCGCAGGTACCGGCACTCGAGATCCCGCCACAGAAGGCGAAATCCGAGTACGCGCGTCTCCCGCGGGCAGCTCAGAACCCGCAACCTCCTCGACGCTTGCCACTACTGGCGTGCCATCAGCCACCAGCGTCCGGTTCATCCCGGTCGAGGCACCAGTTCCCTTAGGGCTTGTTCGTTTTGCCACGGAACAACATGGATCGTAGCCTAAACCACATGGAATAGAAAAATATGGAACTGATCCAGTCCAACTCAAAATGACCGTTCGGTTACGCATGGATTGGTATGGGAACCCATCCGATTCCAGCTCATTCCATACCCATTCCATAGGTTGAAGACCTAGCACCAATCCATGACCCTAACACATGGAACGCAGCACGTCCTGGATAAAGTGAAAGAGCTGGAACCACTCAATCCATGCCTAGAAACAGATCCATGTGGGATCCATTCCCACAAAAACGAACAGGCCCTTAGCCGGCGGTATCCCCTCCTGGGACATCGGGCTCGGAACCAGCACCCCGTTCTCCATTGCACATGCCGGAGTTGTCACGCTGTCGCTCGTGTTGTCGTCGTCATTCTCTAGAGCTACCTTGAGGCTAATCTGATCCAGCAGTTTGTACATTGCCGAGTCGATTGCTGCTTCAACAATTCGGAGCTCATCAGTAGTTGCAGCGACAGGCGCACAAGGCGGCCCCTCCACTGGTGTAGGTGCAGCAGGGAACGTGTCACTGCCCCCTAAAGCAGTTCCCTGCAGTGCAAAGTCCACAGGTGTCGTGACAGTTGTAACATGTGTACCAAGTTCCAACAGAACTGGTGCGCTCTCCACCACAGCTGCTAGCGGCGGCATAGCCTCTAACACAACCACTGCATCTTCTGACTGCACTAGTGCATGTTCACAACCGGCCAGCTGCAAGCTTCCAACCTGCCCATGTGCCGCCACGTTTTGCTTGCCAACATGTACGTCCACCATGTTCCTTGCATGCTCAGTCACAGCAGCAGGTGCAACTGAATTCACCAGTGCACGCTCTAGTAGCCTTCTGGTCAGTGTTCACAGAGCTGTGTAGCGCCACTTCCTCTTCGCCAACACAACCCTGTTCTGTTGTGGTCAAAGCCAGGGCGCCATCAAGCGCATCAACTGCCATTGACTCTGATTCCAGCGGAGTCATATCCTCTGTCTTGCTATCAGCAGGTGGATGCGAACCGGACTCCTTTTGCATGACATTATTAATTCCATTGCCACTGGAATCTGCCTTGTCGGTAGTGGATTCATGGGCATCCTCCATCTCCATATCTTCACGTGACTTGTCTTCTCCTTGACGGTCCTGGTAATTGTCATCCAAATCATCAACATCATTGAACTCATCCCCATTATCCGCCCATTGAACAGTATCGATGTTAAAAAAGATCTCATAGAGACAGTCATCAACAACAATATCCGCGTTCTCTGGGATGTTCTCCGCTTCCAGTACCGCGACTTGAAGACGAACCACACCAGTTTTTCGTGTGTACTTCATATCAACACATGTAGTTGCCCCGATGATTGTTCCTACCGCCCACAACGGTAAGAAGGAGCGTATCTCATACGGAACACCATAGACATGAACCCACACCTTGTGTAATTTCCTAGCAGGCTTAATTTCTTGACTCCACTCCTCAAAGGCCATAACACCTTCATTGTTGTCGGTGGGGATTCGCTTTATGGCTACCATGCGTTGCAGTTCAACTTGGCACGGGAAAGTAACCAGGTATGAATCCTTGCTATTTGTGCGAACCACCCAGTCCCATTTCACCGGGATGAGGCGAATCAGCTCCGCTTTCACTAGCTCTGCCGACACCTCCCCTTCAACAATCTTTATGAGAGCAGTGGCCGTGATCTTTTTGGGGATCGGTGCAGCCTTATCATACGGAATTTGGAAGAACCCCGTACCTGTGGCCCCGAGACCGCAACACACAGCTGTAGGCTTTGGACCTAGCAGTAGGGGACACGCGGAGGTGTGATGATCCTCCAAGCAGATGACACATTGAAGCTGGGACTTCTTCTTCTTCTTCGCCGTCTCCCCTACTGGTTCAGGTCCGCGATGCTTGCCTCCTTGTTGAGATTCTCCCTTGTCGGCTGCGGTGGGCACCTCGCGCTCCACAAAGCGCCCCCTTGCATTGTTGTTGGTCGGATGATCTGCCGGAGCGCCGTCACGCAAGCCACGAGCCTTTCCACGGCCACCAGTCTGGCCGCGACCGCCCCTCCCCAAATGAGGCGGGGACAGAGTTCGTCGACCTCTGCCTCTACCGGCCTTGGATCGGCCGCCACGAGGGAATTGGAAACCGAAGGTTCTTCTCTTATCCCCGTCGCCGTCGCCACTCGCGTTGCCGAGCACCCCCTTCGTGCCTCCACCTGCCATGACCGCCTGCGCGTAGGTTTTCCGGCGGCTGTGGGTACGATCGTGTCGCGGTGCTAAACGCTCGTGGATTGCGTCTAGGCCGCGGCGAGGGCGCTCCCGATCGTCTATTCCCCGTGGCCGATTCACTGTCTGGTCCTGGGAAACAGGCCTCTGAGCAGCCTTTCCAAGCACTACAGGCCCATGCACCACCTGGCCCACCAGAACAGGCCCATGCACGGGCATCACCCGATGCGGATTCAAATTCCGCCTAGGTGCCGCGATCTCCGCTGGACTCCGCCGATGATCGCCGGCCTTGACACCGGTAGTGGTAGCAGGTCCTCTAGACCTCGTGCGGTTGATCACCGCTGGCCTGAGAACATCTCCGATAGTCTTCGGTGGCGAGCGTCTCGGCCTAGGCAGCGGACCCTTCCACGCAGATCGCCGGCCGTGATTCGCCACCGACCATGGCCAGTGAATACCATGCGGTCTCCGGCGCTCCGTCAGGGCCTCATCCTGCTGTTTACGATGCTTCTTCTTCACCTCTTTCCAGTCCTGTAAACCGGCGCCGTAATCTGACTCGAGCGCTGCAGAGCGAACTAGATCAGGCCGTCGCTCAGCATCACCAAGGTCTTCCACATCTGACTCTGATTCTGAGTCGTCACCGGTCCAGAATCTTCCCACACCCGAGCCTCCCTCAGCCACTCGATCCCCGAGCACCTTGGGGCCAGGCGTCATCCCGCCGACGAGGTGGCCGGAATTAACTAACAGACGACATTTCCAGATCGCCAATCGCCTGATCCGGAATTAACTAACAGACGACGATAGCCTCATCGACCAGTAGTAACTGAAAGATAATCGGGATATTGTAATCTTGGTTAAATGAAAAGAAGGACATTAGTTTATAGGTTTTGAACTTGTGCTAATCATCAGACGATCGATCCTACCGTGTTCAATTGGGTTGCGTATGATCTCCTCAACGGCGCGGTAGTAGTCGCCGTAGATTACAGTGACCGACGGATCATGGCGAGGGACGATCTGGTGCAGCATGCGCTTCAGAGCACGGTTGTGGAGCTTGGCGAAGTCGTTGAGCCACCTGACGCACCCGTCGGCATCGTAGTCGCCGGAGTTGTTGCTCTGGAACATGGCGAGGTACCTGGGCCTGCATCCCGTGGGTATGTTCCCGGGGACGAAGATCGTCTTGGCTCCGAGGCCGATCAACACCTTGATGGCGTCTCCGATCTTCTCCACAACTTTGGGTACCAGCGGCTCGATCTCGTCGGTGAAGGACCTGTTCTGGAACAAGGGGTGGTTGTAGTCGTTGGCCCCTATCCCCACTAGGAAAAGAGAGCAAGACAGAATGTCCTTGCCTTCTGCAAAGCATATATATTATAGGAGTACATTAATTTCAACATACTAATATGTATCTCTCACTTTATTTCAGAGCCTGACTCTTCCAAGATGAATAATGTTAGTACCTTTCTTGGTGGACTCTTGCAACATCTGGAGCACGTGCTTGAACCACCTAAGCTGCACGTCCAGCGAGTAAGGCGGTATGCCCCTCACGTCCAGCCCCATGTCCTTGAAGAAACTATGGTTTAGAGCGGTGGCGCCGGCCATCGCGAAGTTCGCCCCGTGCTGGAAGTCATCCGCCGTGTCTCCGGTGAGGTACGGCGTCGAGAAGGGCAGCCGCAGTGCCTCCGCTGCATGCGCAAACGTCGTCAGACGATTTTGCGGTGCGCACTGAACAGGCACAACTTCTTACCTATGAAGTCGACGATGAGCCTGCCGTCGCTGAAGCGGCCGCTGGGCCGGCCAAAGAAGGTCTCGCCGTAGGGTGGTCCCACGATAGAGATGTTGGGGAAGAGGCTGACGAAGTTGCCGGTGTCGGTGAAGGAATCGCCCAAGCTGAACAGGCGTGTGTAGCAGGCAGAGGAAGCCGGGTCACGGCCAGCAGACACGGCACCATAGGGGAGCACCAGGAGGAGGAAGAGAAACGCCGGGGAAGAGCAGGAAGAAGAGGCCATTGATGATCAGATTGCTCTTCCTTGGCCTAGCTAGTTATCAACGCAAACATAGGGTAGTGCTATGCTCAATTCATGCCTCGGCCTTCATATAGCATAAGAGTTGAGGGTACTTGGTAGTGAAGTATAAGCTGTGTGTGCACTACTCACATACTGCTGAGCATATCGTAGGTGAAAGAGAATGTTTATTTTTTTAGTAAAAGAAGAATTATATTGATATGTAGTTGAGTACATATTCAAGATACAGGCACTCTGTAAACCAAAGAGATTACAACCGCTAACACTCAACATGTAGCTCCAAAACTCAATTCCAAACATGTGTGACGGTTCGTATGGATGTCTGCACAGGCAACTGGCCTTCGTGTGCCACAGACGGATCAACCAGAAGTAGTGTCACCGTCCAATGAATGGCAGCCAACATTCCTATAGGCGGAATTGAGCATCATCTTCTTTCTCATGTCTCCCTCATTCTTTCTTCTGCTACCGAAGAAGAAGAGAAACTAGACCCAAAGTTCTCACTAGACCTCCATCGTGATTGGATCTAAACACGAGAAAACGGAGAAGGGCCGAAGAATTTTATTCCATGACGGCGACATCATCCCCGCCTCCATGTCGCCGTCCGGAAACCTAATTCTCCATGTTGTTATGAAGCCACCTTCATCAAAACCGCCGTGGAGAGACCAAATCCACCATTCCTCTTCGCCATCTCCGAAGAAGAAGAGGAGACAAATCCACAATACCAAAAAAATTGGTATGGGAAGAACTCAACTCTAGTTTAGGACTCGATCTAGACTAAATTATTGGAGAGACGGGACCTCCTCTCCCTTCAGCCCTCAGCAGATTGCCGGAGGGAGGAAGGGAGGGGGGCAAAGGCGGTGGAGGAGGCGGCGGCTTCTCCTAGTGGCTAGGGCAAGAGGAGACGTTAGTCGGGATCTATCAAGTTGTCCCTTGAGTATGGGTGCTGCAACAGAATATACTTGGTGAAAGAGAATGTCAAGCATACTGCATACATCTAAAATTGTAATTCGTACACAGCTGAAAGAGTGCTTGGTAGTGAAGCATAAGTTGGTAGCGTGTAATACACTAGTAGACATAGAATATACTGGAGCATTTATATTTATTTATATGGATGCTGATACAACTTGGGGTGGTCGCACCCAGCTGAAAGAAAAATTAAGCTTGTGGAATCAAAATTTCACCATATAATCAACTATGAATTTCAACTTCTGTGAAGAGCTGCACCTCCAAAATTTTCCTCTAGCTCCACCATTGTCTAATATAGATATATAATGTCACATGATAACTTAAGCTCGCAACTAGAAATGCCACATGTCTGTTCAATTCAAACATCTGGTTTGAATGACGTTCTCCCATCACGATTTCGCAAGCAATGTTGAGATTATTTATATCCAGCGAAGAATGAACGATGCAGCTGGTTACTCTTTGTGACTTTGTCATCCTCGTGACTAATTGACCAAGACATAATTTAATTTATTTTGGATAATGGATCCTTTTTGCAAAGTGCATACGGCTAATTTAATTTCAGAAAATAGTTGCGTGCGAGGGTGACCGGTGTATGCCGATGTGGCAAGGCACCGGTTTGACTTGGGGTTAGGGAATGGATAGGCAAGCACTGACGGGCGGCATAATCGAGCCTGCCGGTTATTAGTGATGGCTACTACGATCTAGCCGATAAATAAAAGGTAATAACTAAGTATAGAAGTTGCTGCTCCCATGTGGTTTCTTGCTGAGTGATACAAAAACCATAAGAAAGTGTAGTAATCTGCACTGAACACTCAACATACAAATATGTACGACAAGTCCATGCAAACATATATACCGATCACTGCTACAAAAAAACTCTACAACAACGGGTCAAAAAGAGCTTAGTGACGGAAACAAATTCCGCCAGTAAGCCTCTACCACTCACGACGAACAAAATCTAGTGGCGGTTTTTGCCCGCCACTGTTTTTCACTTAAAAAACAAATAAAAAAGAAAAAGAAAACAACGGCGACCGGGACCGCTGCTACATTTCGTAAGCAAAACAAAAACTTTGCTGACGTCTGACCCTCCTCGCCGAATCCGCCTGGTCGCGCGGGAAGGGTGTGCGCCGCCACGCCGGTAGGGAGGGACCCTCCTCGTCGGATCTGCCCCCACCTCACCGGATTCGGCCCGTCTTGAGCCGAGAAGGAGGGTGCAGCAGGGCCACACCATGCCGGGAGGAAGGAGGGAGGGGGGGGGGCACGGGCCACACCGCCGTGTTGGAGGAGGGAGGGGGCACCGGATCCGACCTCGAGCTGAGGAACGAGGGGACGGTCGGGTTGCGCCGCCCCGTGGCAGGGAGGGAGGGGGCGGGGCTGCGCCGCCGCGTGGGATGGGTGCGGGCGGCTGCCGTGCCGCCTCGTGGCCGGGCCACGCCACGCGGTGAGGGAGGGGCCGGTGTGTGTGTGTGTGTGTGTGTGTGTGTGTGAGAGAGAGAGAGAGAGAGAGAGAGAGAGAGAGAGAGAGCATGATACAAATACCTACAGTGTAAGCATGACAGCACATACCGTCTTCTTCTGGGTTAACATCTGTAATGATCCACACTATACTAACTCTATTTTTTTGCATCACTTTGGGCTGAGGGCTATTCCCTTTATACCTAGATAACAACACTACAATTTTTTTATTCTAAAATCTATCATGCAAGACCAAGTCATGTCCCTAGCCAAAAGATATAGTAGTAGTCACATGCAGATAATGATACCACTATATCTTCTCATCCTACGTATATCGTTGTATACAGACTCAGCAATATCGAAGATATTTTTTTCACAATTTAAATACTGGCCAAGTAGCTACCATTCATTTTGAGATACTATATCTCATTTGTTAAAACTAACTGAAATTACGATTTCTATTTTGATATTTCTTATAGGTGATAGTATTCTCGATTGATTTCTAGTATATATATGTACCCAGGATTCCATCAATACTAGGTCAAATTAAAGTAATCACGACAAGCAAAACCAATGCAGATTTTATTGGTTCGTCAACTGACTCCGATGTTGTCATCTGTAGTAGCACCTAAATTTGATGATGTTGGATAATATTGCAGCAGTGAAATATAGGATTTGGATGCCCTGGTTATGGTTTTCTTTTGTGAAGCATGAAAAACGGTAACTACATTGTAGTACTAGTGGTGGCGATGGACAGATTCTCTAGGTATACACCCATCTCATTCTCGGCAGCCCAGGTAGGTCAGATATTCTGGGATTCAGAGGTTAAACTTAAAGGTAACCCATGTAGCTCAGATATTATGCCAAAATATGTTTTTAATTTTCTTCGTCAGAGCTAAAATAAAAGGTAAACTAAAGAGATGGAGGGAGAATGTGTTTCCTACGAGGCAGCCTTCCGTTGGTCGTTCCCGGCACTTTGGTGAGCGTTGTGTTGTACCGCAAGTGAGTGGTGCATGTAGACGCTTCTGCCGGTCAGCACACTCGAGGTAGCTAGCGGCCGAACGTTTGTTCTCAAAGAAGAGCACAGGAGCGTGCAAGATGTCCAGCACGGACCGCCCAACTCGAAGACACCAGTTACAGTACAAGCAGAGTGGATTCATGGCTTTCTGCAAATTCACACAAGACACGGAAGCATGGACGATGAAGACGACGGTGGTCAATCAGGATCTTATTGGTTGTCACTCGGGATGGAATTGTTGGCACGCGTGGCCATCGACGTGGATCGGAACTATGTATGTAATTTATTTACCAAACTGACAAGATTCTATTATTAGATCTTATCTTTCTTCTTACACAGTGATTGCGCACACATATAGTTGTCACATGAAGCAGCCAGAGGTTTGTGACACATGCAACGAACCTTCATTGCAGGAAAAACAATTCCACATTCACCATTATCGTACTTAATTTTTTTACCAGAGCCATCATCATACTCTTCCTGGATGCACTCACTTTTGCACATAGGCGTCTCCTTGAACCAATAGCAATAATGCATCTGCTTTTCTGATTGGTTCCAGCCAGCTTTATTCGCATAGTTTGGAGCAATAGCCTCGCAACCTAAGAAATATTTTGGCAAGATTAGATCTAGGAAATATTCTAAATATGGGGAGAGAGAGAGAGAGAGAGAGAGAGAGAGATGTGAAGCAGGTGGGGAGAAGGAGAGGCGGCTGAGAGAGTTAAGGGAGGGAGGAAGTATGTTTGGTAGACTGGGTCACAATATAATATCAGACCCATGATGTCCGCCACTATTTTGTACGCACAGTAGCGGGCTAGCCCATCATAGTTGTAGACCGGTGGTGTCCGCCACTATTTTCTATAGGTAGTAGCGGACCTTGTCGTTGCACCCAAAATAGTGATAATTTTTAAAATGTCCGCAACCGACATCAAAATTGCATTTGCCACTACAAAGCCGAATTGTAGTAGTGGATAACGATCTGATAAGGAAAAAATAATGTCTATGCAAACATGCATATACCAGGTAGTAAATAGTGTTCATTACTAGTTTGTTTCAGTGACAATCAGATAACAATTGGTTCGCAAAAAAAAAAGATAACAATTCTCCAAAATATGGAATGTAAGACTGATATGGGGGTTCATATCCTTCAGGATGTCGTAGGGGTCCCTGTATGGCGGCAGAGGTCCCTGTATGGAACCCGTGCCAAAATCTCGATGAGGTTGTCGTAGGGGAGGACGTGCACGTCCCGGTTAAGCTTGTTGGATCTCGTCGCCATCCGATCAATCTGCAGGGCATGTCTCTCAGCGACATAGATGCAAAGTTTTTCAGACAGAAAAGAAGCAGAGGTGCAGAGAATCCAAACCTCAATGGCGAAGCTACCGGACTAGATCGCCACCAGCCATGACGATGGGCACGTCGCCGAAGAGGACGGGCACTCAATGCTTCTCCTTCTCAGGCCTCGTTGCCATCCGATCGATCTGCAACTTCGATACAAAAGATTATTGTTTCAGTAAACAAGACGAGTAGTACTACATGTACGAAACAATTTAACGTAGAGGTCAACCTCAATCACGATGCCACAGGCTCGGGACGCCGGAATTCGACCTAGATGGTGAGATCAACTCACGTCCGTTCGGTCGTTCCACAATCTCGACATTTTTCTTCCTTGAGACTAGACGGGCTTAATTTATGACGACTGCACTTCTCGTTTGAAAGGAATCCTAACCTGTTTCTAGTCCATTTTAAAATTTTTAGAATGCCTAGCCCATTTTAGATAGAACCACAAAACATGTCAGCCCACTATATCAGCCCATCTCAGAATTCCTCAACATTCGGCCTTGTTTGTTTGAAACATGAAAAAACAGCTCCCGATCAGCACATCAGCTTCTGTCGAATACATCAGGTCCTTATGCGCCATAACCACAATGAAAAAAAACATTAACCATGTCCGTCCTCTGAACGTTGCATTAAAACAATCCTGTTTATGAAGCACAAAACCTCCCCAGCAATTTCCGCTTCAAAACAGTTCGATTTTGAACGAACTTGGTCAAATGTTCGTGAAGGTGTGTTCAGAAATACAGGAGTTGTTTCATTACAGTGAGAAGATTGTAGCTAGCTCCTGAAGCCCTATGCATGAAGGAAAGTTTTGTGTCGGCTAATTGAAGGACAACCTAGCCATGCAATCATGCTTGTCTCTACTCTTGTCACTTGCTTCCTAGGCGGCATCGCAACGTGCACACCCAAGAGCATGTAGGGGACACAGGGAACAACCGTTCCCTCCAAACTGCTGAAAACAATTCTTTGCTTGGTCGCTGATCACCTCGTCGACCTGTTACTGTTGGTTTCTTTACAAGAACAAACTACACATCAGGAGAACTATCCTACCCATGGTTTATAAAACCGGTGAAAACAGCACGGTTTTCGTGGTAATAGGTGAAACCGGTTCAGTTAAAATTCACGGGACATTCTATAAAAACCAAACACTGTAGCTAAAAGGGTAATCACTCGATTTTTACAGTTTACTATCCGGTTTTTAGAGGGAAAAAATGCAATTGTAGTGGTATTGTGAACCATGTCCTTCCTTGTTCTTGATCTACCTCCATTTTTCCATGCATAGTCTAAAGGCGACTTGAGAAGGAATTGCGGCTCTTAGGTAATTTTTCCTGTCGTGGATGCATTGGCAGAATGTCATGTGCTCCTTTTCTCTCACATCTTTTCTCCATCGTTTTGTCCAGTGGACCCTCTTTCAGAGTGTTTGGGGACAGACCGCCGACCGCTTTTGTATGTTTTTTTTGGCGAATATGCAGGAGAGCTGCGCATCTTTATATTAAGAAGAGGTAAAAACCGGTCCGAGTACAAGGCCAAGAGTGTCTGGTAAGAATTACATTCACGCCTGATACATGAATAACAACATGTGACACAACTTACAGCTACATAAGAGAGCACATTTTCCTGGCCCTTGCTGGTGCCCACAGATTCACCTGTTCCCTGATATCGTTGAGCAGCTCCAATGTAGAGGGCCGCTCTCCGTCGAAGACGCAACGATTACGGTGTTTCCACGGTTCCCATGCCACCATCATGATTAGGGTGTTTAGCCCTTTGCGGTGTTGGCTAGCAACTCATTTCCGCCACCAAGCCTGAAAGGAGCCATCAAATTGTGTTGGCATGAGCGCTTGCAGGATTGCCCATCTCACCATATGAGACCAAATTTTCTCCGGCAAGGACACAAGAAGTTAGAAGATGATAGATACATTCAGCTTCTTGGTCACACATGGGGCACGTCTCTGGATGTGGCAGTCCTCTCCGCTGTAGTCGATCAGCTGTCCAACAATGCTTCTATGCTGCCGACCAGGCGAAAATCTTGACCTTCAGGGATGCCCACGATCGCCATAGCTGCTTATATGGCTCAAAAGTAAGACCACCGCTGAAGAACCGCTGGTAAGCTGATTTAATGGTGTAGATTCCCAAGGTGCATGGCATCCAGGTTTGCCTATCTGCCTCCGTCGATGAAAGTTGGAGCTCCGAAATGGTATCCCACAGCAGTAGAAATTGCCATTTTGCCAGCAACGACAGATCTCCAATGATATCGCGCAGCCATGAGTTTCGTTGTAGCGCATCATGTACTGATCGCCCACGCCAACCCCGGCTTCTGACAAATGGCATTAAGGCTGACACAATGTCTTGTATAGCCTTGCCATCAATTAATCCATCGATCCGTCCAGAAAAGCGTTGATCTTCCATCTCCTACGACAGTTGACACCGATGCGTGGAACATCGCTTGGACCTAGATCGGTAGCCAGACGGCCAGCAACGCCCATGGTTTGGTGGACTGGGTTTTCTATTGCCGAGCCATCTAAGTTGGAGCACCTACGCCATATATTTAAGGTTCAGAACCCCCAGGCCACCGAACTGCAGCGGACGAGTAACCCATGCCTAGGAAACCAAGCAATTTCCACCCATACCCCCCGCCCCGCAGTTTCTTGTGGCCGCACCATATGAATTTCGGAAGACACTTATCGATAGATTTAATAAACCAACAAGGAAGATCCAGGGCAATGAGGAGGTGGATGGGGATTGCCGAGAGCTCAAACCTCACGAGGATCAGGCGTCCCGAGGTAGCCATTAGTGCCACCTTCCATGTGGGTAGCATGTCTGCAATTTTGTCAATGTATGGTTGTAGATTGGTCTTGGTCGGTTTGCGGACATCCAGTGGAATTCCACATAATTTGCATGGGAAATCTGAGATTGCACAATTCATATGTTGTTGCAATTGCTGCACTTTTGCCTCCTCACAACAAATTGGTAGCATAGATGATTTAGTCATGTTGGTATGAAGCCTGGACACATGCCCGAATTTTTGCAGCACCGCTTTGGTCACTGACATATCCTGTGTGCTTGGTGAGGCGAACAAAACGAGTCATCCACGTACAAGGACATTTGGTGTCCAATGTTCTTTGTTGTTAACGGTCGCAGAAGTCCCGAGGATTCCGCCTTGCCAATGAGGCTCGTAAGCACGTCCATCACTAGTATGAACATCATCGGGGAGAGGGGATCTCCCTATCTGAGGCCTCTCCGGTGGTTGATGTAGTCGCTCGGCTTACCACTTAGGAGTACTCTTGTGGATGATGTTGATAGCAAACTAGCTGTGAGATTCCTCCAACGTCTACCAAAACCCAGGTGAACTAGGACCTAAAGGAGAAATGACCACGATACGGTGTTAAAGGCCTTCGTGATGTCTAGCTTGAGAAGTATTCTTGAGTGTCGACATGTATGAAAGTAGTTCACCATCTATTGTACCAGCATGAAATTGTCGTGGATGCTTCAGCCTCGGATAAAAGCGCTTTGATTAGGCAAAACTGTTCACCAAGCTAATTGGCCGGTAATCGCCTACTGTCTGAGCATTCGCCTTTTTCGGGATCAATATCTTGTATGCTGAATTTAGGTGATGTAGTTTCCGCATGTCTCGACCATGAACCTCACAATGGCCGCGATGACATCCTGTTTAATAATGGGCCATCACTCCAGATAGAAACGACCAGTGAACCCGTCCGGGTCGGGGACTTTGTCCGGACTCAAGGTCTTGATTACCTCCCATGCCTCTTACTCCGAGATGGGTTGATCCAGTGCAGATAGGTCTTGTTGTCGGTGGTGAAACAAGGCTAGGTTCAGTCACATCCCTTTGTTCAGCTATACCGAGTAGGTTGTTGAAATACTGCCACACCAGCTCCTCCTTCTCGCCATGTGGCATGATAATTCTATACTGCCACACGCAGCTCGGCGATGAACCTTCTCGCTAGCGATATCTGGCACGCGAATGGAAGAATCCGATGTTCGCATCTCCTCAACAAGTCAGTCAAGCCTTGATCCTGTTCGTAGAATAGTTCAAATCATGTGAGGCCATGCCCTATGGCTACCAGCCACAGCCGAACCAACGCCAGGATCGACGATGTGCGATTACGATGTTGCAGAACGAGTGTAGCCTGAATCCCTGTTGCCGGCGATTAGGTTGCTTCGAATCACGTGAGGCAGGGCAAGAGCACGCAGACTTTGCAGAGAAATAAGGATCCTAGTTTCATCGTATTCACGCCAATAGCATTAGATGTCAGCTGGAAAGTTCAATCCATGGTCAGAACTGCACCCAACAAACCCATGCTGGAGATTAAATTGCTTTTGATCATCTGAGGCAGAGCAAGGGAAGCAAGAAACAGAGAAGAGAACCAAGGATCTAGCTTGATCGTGTTCAGGACAGCGGCCAATGTTTGCTTCCTTCAAAATTATATTCATGGTTGGCATTACACCCAACGCACCCAGCACACAAGTTTCTTATTCCAGCAAGCAGGTGTTGTTCAAATTTCACATTGTTTATTTATTTTATCAGACAATTGTATTGGCCTCTTCCAGTGCCGGCTGTACGTTTTCATAGGCCTAGGGGCAAGCTCAATGCTGAGGTCATTAAATCTATGTAAAAGTATACTCAGGTAAAAAATATAAACTGTCTAATGAAATCGTGTTTATTGAGAATCATGAGTAAACACTGAACTAAACACATATTTGTATTCTTGGTTCTTAGTAACTTGTGATAATATTACATTTTTAGATTTTATCTCATACAAGGAAGAATTAAACAATACTGTAAAGGAAAATTGTAAATATATAGTTAACTTTTAAATTTAAAGGAAAGGAAATTTCTATGGTATAAAATTATATCTTAACACTTTGTATGGAGTTTACATCTCTTTGATTAGATGGACGACTGGGTGAAGGATAAACCCAATTTTGAACCTTTAAAATTAGCTTGCCTAAAGAGTAAAAGGAGATTTAAAACAACGTTGGAAGATGTTATCCAAAAACAACGTTGGAAGATGTTGCTTCTCTTGGTCGAACATAAATTATTTTTAAGAGAAGCAACAATCGATCATGAGACAGGAAAAATAACATGGCGATATGTGGCCTGCAACCCAGCCGGCCACCATCACTCCATCAGCATGGTCTTGGGCCTATTCCAATCATATGATGTTTGCTTAGGTGGTTTCAGCTGAACATGTTATAGTGGGACAAATAGGTTAAAGAACCTGTATATGCACTCAAATTTTTTAGGTCCCTGTCTGGGCCAGGCCCTAGGCCGTCGCCCCGGCCCAGAGCCGGCACTGGCCTCTTCTATGGTCTCAAGTTAAATATTTGCAATTCTTTCGTCACCTGCATGCAGTCATGTTACCATGATTTTTTTTCTAGCTTTACCACTACATATTCTTATTCATTCATGCACGTAAGAAATATTAACAATATATCTTTTTCTTTTGCCTTTTCTACCACATGTCAAGATCAAATTTACAAACTTGAGGAGGACGCAGAACGTGCATGCGAAATCTAACCAGGTTTCAGTATTAGACAACATTAGGAAAGGGCGCATAGAAATACGTTTCAATCAATTCAATCAACTCCTCAAGAGTCCTATTTAGCCATGGGATAAAGCCGATACAAAAGCAGCAGTTCAATTATTTACAACAAAATGCATGATTGAATTTCATAAACATTGTATGGTGCATATGTGAAACTATAATAGAAAGAGAGCCTACAAATCTATTGGAACGCTAAAATATTTAGTTTGCTAATTGGTATTTAATATAATCAATGACAGTCAAATCCCCTATGCCCTCTGAGTCCTACATTTACTTTGTTTATATGTAGCAGTTTACAAGTAACTGCAAGCACATATGCCAATTAATAAAGTGTTATCCATTAAGTTAGGTAAAAGAAAGAAAATATACAATAAAGATTTTTAGTGATTTAGTCTCAAATGAAATTGAAGTAAACCAGAGATGGAACACTAGAGCTAATAGCTAGAGAAAGTAAAAGAGAAACTAATAAGCTGAAATAAAGTGAATTGCAGTGTATAGTAAAAAATTCTAGATACATGTACTTTAATTTGTATGGAATCAGGAACCAGGAAACTTTGTTGACAATTTAGTTCATGTAAACACTAAATGTTCTGCATGGTTCTGTAGGGCAGTTTAAAATTGATCTTATCATTTAAAATAAAACTTATGTTCTCCATAATAATAGAATAATTCATGGCTCTCCTACGTAAACAAACATTATGGAGGATTCATGAAATTTGCTCATTGAATATACCATGATAATATGTGGCTGCCGCTAGGCAGACATTTTATTATTAGTGTCTCATATAATGCATATAGAAATAAAAGGGAAAGATTAACAACCAGGCACGATTATTTTAATACACCCACACATATGAATTGTATGGAATACATAAAAGGGAATAGTAGAAAAATATAATACATATATATATATGTGTAATGTGCTGATATGACAACGTAGCCTTTTCCTGATAGATTGTATGTCGCTTAAGGGGACCTTCGCCAACAGTAGCAAGGATTGGCAAAAGTAGGTGATAGTGTAGTGGCAGCAAACAGGGGGACTATGCAAAGCTTGGTACTTTTTTGTATTGTTATGATATATTATAACTGACCCTTCAGTACCTTATCCACTTATAATGGTTGAAGTTCTTTAAACTCAGCAACCACTATAGGTATACTTAAGTTCTAGCCCGTGCAAATGCACGGGTTGATGGCCAGTTATCTAAAAAATGAGATGATGATACTAATTGACTTTTTAGTGGTGGTTTGACTCAGTATCAGGTTTAAGCACTGTCGTAGCGGCAGGCAACATTGGTTTGCCGCTACCTCTATTTTTATTGCGCTTGTGCGCGTTTCTTGTAGTGCTATCAGGTGAGATTACACTTAGATTCCTTTGTTATTCCTTTTATTTCATGTATATATGAATGGACAAATGTTTGGTGGCTCGTCGGAGTAAGTGGTGCATACACTCTTCCATTCCGTACATTACCATTGCTCAGCCCGTCACATCACTGTAACAATGGAGATTTTTTCCGTGCTGGTTTGTGGTCTCATACGAAAAGGGTCTTTTTGCTACCAAGCGCACTTTTTGCTCGTTGTTTCTAGTGTGATCCTAGTAGTAGAGGGAAAAAATGTGTGCTTTAACGGTGATGGCGGCAGAACATAAAGGGTTGCCTTTAGGTCACCACGGTACTCGATTCTTAGCTCCTAAGTTATACACCGAAGGCGGCCGGGACAAGAATTTGATTGTTATCCCAGTTCCTTCCGGTGTAGATTGTTGGACATGTTCATGCGTGGTTGCTGGTACCTGAATTCGAATTAGCCAAGTCACCATTCTTCATACATTCTGTTTCTCCTAGTGAGTACATACAGCATTGTTGCTTGATTCTTGATTAGCTGTGCTGACGAGTGACCACTGAGCGACCAACAACAACTTGCAACTGGTCCAAAGCCATCAAGTCTCAGTATAGATCAGAACTAGATCATCTGTATTGGTGGTCATGTCTATCATGCATGGCTTTATACATGAACGAAAGCAATCACCAACTGAACTACTGATTCATTATTTGCTCCTCCGAGAGAGGCCACCACATGATGATCACATGCAGAATCATTGAGCTCAGGTTGGTGGCCATGGAAAGGCGCCGGCTCGAGTGGCATGAAGTCAAAGTGGGTCACTCCCCTCGCCCGGCATGATCAAGACGAAGATCGGTGCGAGTGCCATATCGTCCATCTTCCACTAGCTAGTGACCAAAAGGCAAAGCCTACTCTCGCCTTAGCTAGCCTAAGCTGCTAGGGCGCTATTTTTTCTTTCTCTCGTGGGCATGGTATGGTGTTTGCATGAGTCACAACTTTTATCATTTTTGTCACCCCCCATGATCTCATCTCATGGATGATGCGTATGCGACCGCGGCCTTGTTCCTACCATATCTCCTTTTGCGAGATCACATCACCTGCACGATCGCAAAGGTATATAGTTGATTGAGCCCATCGGAGTACCTGACTAGCTGGTACGGTAGCATGGATCAGTTCCCCTTTCCTTTCATCTCTACTCCTTAATAAGTTTGTTCATAACGTTCATGCACATTTTGTGTACGCCCGTACGCCCCAATACCGAGTTTGTTTGGAGTTCAAATACTTTGAGTCTGATCCTCGCACGAGCATGTCGTGCAAAAGACTCTGTTACGGAGAACGATTACAAAAAAACTGAGTCCTTCGTAGCAAGGGTTAGCATGTATATTGTACAAGGGCAGGATCACCACATGTATACCCACAGCTGATCGTATTCGAAGCGGACACACGAACACACATGGGTAGGATCACGAATTGGAAACATACGCACGTACACGGGATAATTTTTTTCTAGGGTAGATCAGCGGACCAAAGTGTGGACGGTGAACGGCACACGAGACCACCAGACAAATCGCGTATCGGAAATAAAACAGGATGAACGGCAGAATTTTTGTGGTATGGACGTTTTAAAATCACGTTGAGATTTTGCGCCGTCTCAGAGTCACAAAAATGATTTTGTTACGTCAGGGAGATATTAAGACTTGATGCCATTAGACAATACTAGCAAATTAACGAGTTTGTTATGTATCCAGTTCCATAGTATGGTGAGTTATGTTCCAGAAAAATACGGCCCATGTACTGCCCTACGCGCCACTCCAGAAAAAAAAATGAGTCTGTTACGTAAGCTGCTTTCTTAATCAGGAGGGAGTCGTCGAGTGTTTCTGAGGTTGAAGAAGTAAGGTGCTTCCATGGGTCTACAACCCGGTGGCGGAGCTCTCGCCGTTTCGTTATTACTTTTTATCCTTCAGTCATCCGTTATGCCGCCACCTGCCCGGAGCAGTGGAACTTCTCGATCAACCATGGAGGCTTCAGGCTTAGAACGAACAAACTGCATGAGGAAGAAGAGTGAAAACATGGGTGTGGGCCAATTTATTTGTTTTTAGTGCTTCTTCTGGCCAGCCCATGATGTAAGTGGCTTGGTCTCCCGTGATCTGGTGGTGAAGAGTCAAAACATGGATAAATCTGTATTAGATTTACATATTAGATTTTTTAAAAGTGTGTGATATATATTTTAAAATCAATAATTTCAGGTAAATGGAAAATCAACCCTCAGCTTTAAGACAAATGAGAAACCAATTTGTTCAATCACCTATTATCAATTTTGGTGGATGGAAAAGTAATACGTTATACCAATCGCTGCCATTGTCATAATTGTCATTCCTCAAAGGTTGCCATGTCATTTATGATATTTATGTCGTTTATGCAATTATCTACCAAATATTATATAGATGTCTATAATTTTTTATATTTTATTAATACCCGTAGCGAAGCACCGGTATTTTGCTAGTCAGTTACTAAATCACAACTACATTGTTTCTCTATTAGTACCGTAGTTTCCCTTATGTCACGATCACAAACTACACTTGATTTTTCTTTTTAATGGCTCAGACTTATTCAATATTTGTGTAAGGCCTTTGAACATCTATTTTTTTTTCTTTACACCTAGGGGTTAGCTTACAGACCTATTTTTTATGGGTTGTAACACCCTGGAGTATTACACAAGAATTAAATTGATATTTTTTATAACTTTTCAAAAATACTGTGTAATAAAATTGCAGGTGTTACAACCCATAAAAATGATTTATTTGTTAGTCTAAAGTTAATCTATTTTTTTATAATGAGTACAAACATAGCTCTGCACCCTTGAAAAGACCACAACCAAATCTTACGTAGCAAAGCACTAAGGCTCATACACATCAACAGCTATACACACAAACGTCAAGAACTGAGCTAGCTAGTTACAAGCCTAAACCTACCTATATGGAGCTTCAAAGAACAAACAAAAGCCTCAGCATTCATCGCTGCACCATTGGGGAGATCGTTACTGGTAGTCTCAAAACCAGATGACTAAATTTGATTCATAAAAAAAAGAATAAATGTTAGAATTCAAGTTTGTAAAATACTAATCTCTATAGAGACACATCAATACTAAGTAAATTGTTTTTTGTAAATACAGTAAAAACGTCAAGCTCACCTGTACCTTTGCACCTGCACCTTACCTTTTCTTGACTCATTTTTATGTTCTGGAGCACCTAATGTGCTTCGAGCGTTTAATAATTTGTCATAGCCTCATAGCATCCTGCGTTATTCTCTCCTCTGCCCATCCATGTGTTCTCGATCAAGTGGCTTTATGAGCCTCTAGGCTTTCCTTTTCTTACATTCACTAGTTGGTAGTATGCGGTTTCTGCTTGATTATGTCTTTTGGGCGCATCCTGCATATTCCTCTGCCTTTATACTCATCGCTTTCTACTATTATACAACATATTTGCTAGTTTTCAGTTAATTGAAATTTTGCATTTGGTTCAGTTAGATTTTCGGAACAAGAGAAATATACTACTGGAACAATGAAACAATACCGCTAGAACAATTAGTTCTTGCAGTGTGAAATATTTTCATTTTTTCAGAACATTCTTTTTTGTCACAAGTTAATAAATTTTTTGAGTTTTTGGAACAACATCTAATGACTGAAAAAAAGTAGATGAAACATTAGTAAAAGTTTAGTCACATGAAATCTAAATAGACCCTACAATGGGAAATAAAACCCACTGCATCCGTGTCATCCCGGAGTGAGAGAACTATGTTTTCTTAGAAACATTATGTTAGTGGGTGCTTGGTAGTAATGCTAGTACCACGATTTTTAGGGAAATATGCCCTCTTATTAGAAACCATTATTTTATATGTACTTTGATCTCTTGTATGTAACTTTTTTATTTTTTATAATGACAGTTACATAGTATATTGAGTTAATTGTTTAATAATGGCATTGAAGGGGATGAGTTTCATTTCATGCTATATAACGGAAGACTCAAATAAAACTATGAATTGAAGTGGTAGTTTCATCAATTTTTAATTTAAAGCAGATAGAGGAGGATGTGCCACTTCTAGAAACAACAAAATGAAATCCCTCACCAAAACTAGTTAAACTGCATGCAAACTAATTAGGATAGGTACAACGCTACATGTAAGCAGATTTATAACCGATCTCATACAAGGTTGCGTTGATTTTTTTAATGACGTGGAGGGAGAGGGAGGTGAGATAAAGAGGTAGCTATTTCGCAAAAAATTAGATGTATGATACCGCTTACACACTATTTTGTGAGTTATAGTTATCAGTACTATATAACTTATACTTTTTTTGTTCATAAATTAAGAAAATAAGCACTTTCTAAGTGACAACAAAAACAACAATCTATTATACATGTGATCTAATAAACCATATCAAGATTAAGGTTCTATTGGATCCATTATAGTTTCTTAAGAATAAGTTTTTTTGTATGGTTTATAAAAAAATGGGTGAGAAAAAAACTAGAAACCAGCTTTTAGGTAGTTATATTTTTTATATAGATATGGTGCATTTTTTACAGTGCCTTAAAGATATGATGTGAAATATATACTAGACTGTAAGGTTTGTATATGGGCTAGTTTGGTTGGTACCCTCAGCAATTTGCCTGAGCAAAATCAGTGCCTGATCAGGCACCCGATAGTTGCCTGCCCAGGCAATCAAGGGAAGCGCTGTTTGTTTGCAGGATTCTGACTGAGGATAAAAACAGAAAAAGAAAGCATGTTTTGATGTCTCAAACACGTAAACATAGATAATACGTCTTCCCTGTTTCCTTCTTCCTCTGTTTGTGTAGAAGATATCAATCGCTAGGAGACACGAGTGGCTTCAAATCCGTAGAGGTCAATTACAGATCGAAAACGAAAAGTGTACACGGTTGTTCGCTGGTCCATGATTATGACATGGGCCGAAGTAATTGAGCTGAGGATCTGTGGATTTGGTGAATTTCTCATAAGGGCGTATTTTTTCTTACACGTGGGGGTCGATACTTGGGGAAAATTTTGATTCTGGCGAGATGAGTTGCCTATCCATATGAATAATGGATTAAGACGGTGCGTTGGTGAGTCAATTAAACATGGGCCGTAGGAATTTATCATTACTCATCTATGTGGATGAATTTCTGGCAATGTCAAAGATGGCCGCACGGTGGAGAGGATGAGAGAGCAGAGAGCGTTCAGGCACGAGCAGCAGCAACGCGCTCGAGCTCAGGCGCTCGATTTCGGACGCCTGAGCCTGAGCTTCGTGCCTGAGTCAGGCAGGTTATCAGGGTAGCAAGCAAACACCATCATGTTCATCTCAGGCACATGCTCAGGCCAGGCAAATACGACGAGGGCAACAACCAAACTAGCCCATTGTGAGGGGATGTGAATAAAAGTGTGAGGCAGATTATAGTCAAGAACGTCATGAGTTTCCCTCATTTCGTTTGTTGCCTTGTCGTGTTTCAAATTGTCTCGGAATAAATTTTATGCAGGTCTTTTCCAAGTCTACTTGTGAAGGGTTAAAGGAAAGGCAGGATACATTAACATCGTTTCTAATAATAAGACGGGTGAGGACGGACACTTTTGGATTGGAGCATGATACCATATCTGGTGGGCTGCGCAGCTGGATGGTGCACCGGAATTTTGAAACAGGGGCAGCATCAGCATTTCTAGGGATGGCGAGAAGTCAATGGCGCCAAACCCGAACGGGTTGCTGGATTCTTGCTTCCGTGTCCCCTATCTTGATGCACAAACACATGTGGCTCAGAGTTCCCTCAGCCCTCCAGAATGGAGACATTATCACCTTGCCAATCTCAAATCTTGTTCTCCTGAAGACCCTACTTTCTGTGCAACATGTTTGTAAACATAACAATCTTACGTTTGTAAACATGGAATTAGCTTTTAAATAATGTATCCTTATATACGAAATTTGAAGCAATTAGAGACCATAAATTAGATAACTATTTCCCCAACTGATGACCATAACGCGGCGTCGGTACTGACGTGAAAGCAATTAGCGACCATAGTTTCAAACAAAATAAGTAAACAATTATTTCTCATGATTGATTTCTATACAATTCTTTTAGCATCTGGCGTGAAAAGCCACTGGCCAACGCGAATCCGATGGAACAGCTCCAGGTTTGACTTTGAGAACTTCTCGAAAAACTCAGTGCTAGCACTGGCTTAAACATCACTTCACGTAATCAAGAAAAAATATATATATAAACATCACTTCACTAGTGCAGGCATCTTCTGACCACGACGCCCCCACAAGGAAGAGCACAGGGTCGGACCGGCGCAGACCATCATCTGAGAGTCCCACGAGCTGTTTTGGATTGGCTCGTGGGTTTCGCGGTCGTGTTCGGAGACAACAGGTCCCGTGAGACACGACACGATGGCCCGACGTGTCCGACGGCCACGGCTACGTACGGACGCAGGTCCGGTCAGGCGACACGGCGTCCAGCAGGAATCCAGCCAGGCGATACCCGGGCCCACATAACAGTGACAGAACCGAACCGCACAGTGGCATACCACTCATCAATCCGCACACGGGACCGGGGACGGACCTTCACTGGCTTTTATACGCCGTGCAGCGAGCGACGATGGTGTTCGGTCCATCGCCTTCACATCGCACATTGGAAGCTACTACCAAGAACAATCACCAGAGTTCGAGTAGGAATCTTTTGCTCTTCGAAATGGATGGAGCTTTGCTCAAGACCCGAGAGAAGAAAACCTGCGATCGTTTTGTCTTCTCTTCCGTTTTGGTCCCGAGTCTTACCTTGACAGCAAAGGAGCAAATCCGGCGCCACAAAAACAGGGCACTGTCTCACCACTTCAAATGGACCATCGTTGCATCCAGACCAAAGGAAGACACGATGCGGCATATCAGAGACCAGAACTGGTATTCTACATAAGTTTACAACTATCATGTTATATCTCTATACAAGTTTGGAAAGCCGGAACAAGCCACTTATGACCCGAGGTTAGAATGCGTCTTAGGTGACTGTCTTGACGAAAAAGTGAAAACAGTTTCAAAGGAAGCCTTGCTATGCACGGTAAAAAGTATCGACCCCTAGCCATCCAGGGCAGTACCAGTAACCAGCGGTCAGAAAACGATAAGGATTCTTGTTCCGGTAAAAGATGATGGCTATCCAAAATTAGTGAGCTATATACTCGATGGAATCAGCGACGGATGCCGAACCGATTCCGGATGTTGCTGGTGCTGTTGTTCCTTGGCTTTCCGTTGTGCTGTAAGTTCCGATTCCCTTGCTTCGGCAGGTCTTGTGGATCCACCATCTGTATCGTCCGCTGCTTCTTTGCTGCATTTGTGTGCCGAAATGGAATCAGAAATTATTTTTTGCAACGGCAGGGATTATACTGATCGCAACCACTATGAAATTAAACTCATCTGAAAAATGTCGTCATCAAAACTATACAACAAAACTATGCAGTAGCCTGTCAGTACTGAAAAAGGTAAGTTAAGACATACCATTGTTAAATTCTTGGTAACCTTCTTGCAGCTTACGCTTTGTTGCCTCGAGCTTGGCATCCTTAGCAAGCTCCAGCTTTGCCCGAACCGAATTTTCGTCATGCCGAGTGGGTGGTTGCTATAACACCAGTGAAATATTTTTAGAATCATAGCATTGACACATCTAACAAGAATGCAGTTTGGAAACGCACTATGCTTACATTAGGCATGGTTGGCTTGGGTCTTCTTTGTGCCATTGGGATATCCCGCCGCTCCTTAGGTCTTGGCTCAGAAGCATTCTGCTCCAGGTGCGACCTCTGAGGTCTCCCGGGACCAAAAGCTGCACTTGACTGCTTCTGCTGGGTTCCCATGTTAGATTTCTGCCTTGTTTGCCAAGTGCTAGGTTCATTTGCTCCTGACTGCTTCACGGTAGACTGGTCTAGCCTCCAATTCTGTTCTGGATCATACGATTGTCCAACAACAGGTTGATCCTTGATGGGCTCCTGGTTTCCCCGATAGCACTGCGCGTGCTCTTTCGCATCGCTTCTAATGTCTGCACAAAATTAGAGGACACTTGCGATGTTAACACAATGTTTAGCCAACAGTTATCATAGGACACAGCATGGGATTGAGGAAGTGCAGTTACTCACTTCCATCATCATCCATGTCATCGAAGAACTTCAAAACAAGAGCAGGTTTCCAGCACCGAGATAGGATCGAAGGTTGTCAGAACATCATTGAACAATGATATAACAGAGTAGACAAACGGAACTGAAATTTCGACGGCTGGTACCTCAGAGAGACGCATTGAAGTACATGGTGTTGCGAAAAGGGCAGCCTCGTCCATGGGAGGGGAAGGCAGTCCACATTCTTCCTCTTCCTCTTCAAGGCACGAAGCATCGACAGATTGGGGTGTATGATCTGTGAATTGTTTCAGCGCAATAATCTTATCTTTAACCAAGAACAAACTGACATAAGCAAACCATTAAGCTAAGACAGTTTTGCCTTTCTTACCTACAATGGAGCCTCCATTGTCCATCCACTCATTAACCATAGCCTTCCAACCCCTACAATTCGGATCATGCATAACATCAAACAAGTCAATACTAGAAAGTTATCAAAGGCAAATGAATTGCTTGAAACCGACGCCAAACAATAAGATATATTCTTGTGCAATGAAGAGCACAACCTTTTGGACAAAAAGCATAAACTTACTCAATAAGTGATCGGACGAGCTGTCGAATCTGTTTGGAACTATGTTTTCGCAGAGGTCTCACGGCCGTTCCGATTTCAGTAGCCTATAACCAATCGACACATATGAACAAAGACTGAAAGCAGAGTTCATCAAGCACATGCGGCAGCAGTTCATCCCGGCTCACCATGATGGCATCCACCGTGAATTCCAACTGCCGCAGCCTCCCGAGCAGCTCAAGCAACTCGGCCTCCGACTGCGATACAAGATCACACAGCAAATACAATCAGAAGCTGCTAATGCTAAACACCAAGAAGAGAGGCTGCGTTAGGAAAGCCAGGGTGAGGACCTTTTCCTGGGCGCTCGACAGGGCGGCCTTGACGCGGAATGCCTCGGCGACGACGGGGTCATCGCTGTCGCTGTGGCGGCCGGCGTCACCGCCGCCGTCGTCGGTCACACCCTCGGCGCGGTCGGAGCTGCAGAGGCTCGGCACGCTGCCGGCGCCCTCGGCCAGCAGCTGGTGCTGCAGCGGCGGGCCAGCGGCGGCGCGCCCCGGCGCCTCCGCCGGAAGGTGCGCGGTGTAGAGGCGCTCGGCGATGGCGTCGCGGCGCGAGCGGAGCCCCTCCGGGTGGTCGGCGGCGGCGACCCGGATGGCGGCGTCGATGGTGTCGAAGATGCTGGCGCGCGCGCCGCTGAAGAACCCCGCCAGTAGTCTAGCGACGGCGGCGGCGCCATCCTTGAACCAAGATCGGCGGCGGGCGCCGATCAAGGCCAGGGGAAGGTCCCTCCTTTATTGCCCAAAGATTTCCAGAGAATCAAGATTGATTTGTTTTTTATCTTTCCAATATAAGGGATATAATTATTCCGAAACGGTTCCCTGATCTGGCTCCGGCTCCAGCCCAACGGAACCGCACGAGAAATTAGCAACACAAGTACAGCCAATCCAATCCGTGGAGAAAAGGAAATAGAAAGAGAGCGAGAACAAAAGGTCGTGTGTGGCGCGGCGCGTGATCTCTTTCGGTAATGGCGTCGTTGCTGTATCTACCTGGCTGCCTGCCTAAGCCAAGCTTGGAGAGGAAGAGGGAGACGATGGAGGATGACGGGGACGGGGCGTGGGGGTGGGCACAGCTGAACAGAGCAGAGAGCTCGGCGCGTGCTGCTGGTGGTGGTGGTGGTGCGGGGTGGAGGAGGAGGATCGCGACGGTGATGGCGACTGCGAACGGGTAAATGGAGAATGGATGCCGCAATCCAATCCAATCCGGATTCCCATGGATTTCACGATGCGATGCGATGCGAGCGAGAACGGAATGCGTCATCGGTTCGTTACGCTCGTCGTCGTATTGGTGCGATCTGAGGTTCGCTGGGCCCGTTCGCCTGATGGGCCCAAAACCATTTTATTCAACCTGGACCAACCGATGATTCTGGCCTCTTCCAACTTTAGCCCAAAACCATACCATTCAGCCCACGGCCTGCTTCCGGTGATAGCTTGCTCTTTTGCTCAACTGGACCGCAACTTTGGTCCAATTGCCAGGTTTGGACCTGCAGCTTCCATTTCCTAGAGCTTGCCCTTTCCGAATTACTGTACCTACTGCTTCGAGGTCATTACATTGCTGTGAAGTACATACTGAAGGCGATTTGTCGCCATGAGCACATGAAGTACATCAGATAATGCAGCTGTGGCACTGATTGCTGGCGAACATGTTTGGATAGGGATGCGAACACAGCAAAAGAGGCTAACCTACTTTTGCGTGTTGGGTCTCTTCAGCAGCTGAACTGACAGGAATTATTGTCCTCGTCGATTCTGATGAAAACTGCTCATGAAACTTGATCGGTTCGGAGGGATCATGGACCCGCAGGGACACACCGTGGGTCATGCTAAACGTATGCATGTCTATCCATAGTGAAAGAATAAATTCTTTGGAATGCTCTGCTGTACCTGATGAATGCGCGGATGATCGACCGGACGACGAATTACCCTAGATGCAACATAAAGACAAGCAACCTGCTGTATCATATGGCGATCAATTTGAATAAATGCAGAGATTTAGCAGGATGGACAACTCATTTGATTTGGACCGTAATCGCTGAAACAAATTTGGGATGTGCACGGTCCTCTCCCTAGTCCATAACCACATTGCAGACATTCATCTGAAGTACTCCACATAAATTTATTCACGGAGCTTCAAGTTTTTTGTTCAGATAAAAAACAGAGCTTCAAGTTGTAATAAGGCCAGAAAAACAATACTGCTACTCGTATGAGATACCACTATCTTATTTGTTCAATCAGAGACCACGGTTGCCCGGCAAAAGCTGAGGTCAGGCTATGATGGATGTACCTTGTAGTCGGTCAACCACGCGAGATTTTATAGAGATGGCATATTAGCTGGAGAGTTGATAACGACGATGCATATGGAGTGTGGGATCAGAACAGATTAGCTGGGGCCGAAATTCGGATGGAACAGAGGATGCGGTTAAGTATACATGTAGCTGAAATCACGATCAACCGAACTGTGGGAACAAATATTTTGTATACTCTCCAAACTAAACTATACTCCGCGCATGTGCTAACACGGTCCGTGCCGTCACCGTTGATTGGTGGTGCCGTGTTCCCACTTCCCAGTGCTGTTCCAGAAAACGACTCGTTTTATGCAGCTGCGCATCTGTGTTGTGCCTAGATCGGCCCGCAAGAAACAACGCGAAGCGTTTGCACATCGTACTCCTGTCAACTGCAGTGCAGAGTGAATGTAGCTAATCATTTGAGTGGAAACGAGCTAGATTTGCGTAATCATCCCAGAGATTCGCCTTCCAAACACTGAAACGTAAGTTGAGACAGTGGCAACCGCCGTAGGGCGAATCATCGGCGGTGGTGGTGGGTGAACTACGCGTAATGTTAGAGCGAGAGGTGTCCTGCCGATGGATGACAAGGATGGAACAAGAGGTGGTGGCTGATGAGAAGTGGATGGGCATGGTCCGTCCAGCTACTAGCTCAACAATCTTTTAAATGAGCCTACGGAAATAATTAATGGAACGCAACTAAATACTACTGTATCTTGTAATAAAAGAGAGAGGTTTCGGATATACTTATGCATATATAAAGCAAAATGGTCCCGGCCGGAACGTCACGGTTTGTGGACAGTAGCATGCATGTTCGCTGCCGTATTCGCAGTGCCAATCCAGAAAACGACCCTCGCTATAGTCAGTCTCAAGAAGGCACAGCTTCCGTTCGCAGCTGAAATAATGATGATTCAGTCTCCCATAGTTTCTTCTCGAGCTGTACTTATGTATATGATGATGTCGCCGTCGTCCTCTCCTGGCGCCGGCCCGGCCGGCCGGCTGCACCACCATCATCATCGCGTCCACCACTCTCACAGCACAGTCTGATTAGTTAAAAGAGCCCCTAATTAACTAATCACCGTTCGTACGATGGGTGCGCGCAGCGGTTAATGGTGCTGCTAGCATTGTCAGTTGGAGCGCTTTAGGTAATTAGCTAGGGGGCACGCATCATTGTGGCTTTCATCTCAAGATATCAAGGGCACCGTCACCGCACCAGCAATGATGATGAGTTGCTCGCTCGTCTCGTCCGAGTCCCGACTCGACCGGTGTCGGAGGACACAATTGTTCGATGAATGTTTACGTTAAGCCGAGGCAACCACAGCCGGAATATTAACTGGTTACTAGCTCGATTGAGCTCGATCCAGTGAGCTAGCTAGTGCTAAGCAGTTAGTTGGATCCAGCAGCCGGAGCCTTTATGTCATCCTTTTCCCTAACAAAATGCTCTTGTTTGGTGACTTTTCATTTCATCCCTACACGTTGCTAGTGCATATCGCAACATATTCGGACATTTATACATAGTGGCGAAGGCAGATTAGAGATATGCATGCATGTGCAGACTAGTTGAACTTGGCTTCACCGGATTTACACTGCGAGAAGTTTTTTATCCAAAATACTAACTAGTAGTTTTCTAAAACTACTGATTAGTAGTTTGACCCCACAAAAAAGATTTGATATCGAAAGTACTCCATATGTTTCAAATTTTATGACACTCTAAACTCAGCAAGTTTTCTCAAATTGTAAGACACCCTTTTATCTCAATGCATCGTTTTTCTCTTCCCAATATCTCTCTCTCTCTCCCTGTTTTCTGTGTAACACACTTTTTCACATCTTAATTCTTATGACTAGAGCTAAAACATCATATAATTTTAAAAGGATGGAGTATTTTACCATATTGAAGATAGTATTGTTGTCAAAGCAATATATTTATCATGAATAATTTTTATTTTATGACAATATAAGAAAAAATAGTAATCTAATTAGTCTTTGATGTTATATGTGTTCACTATTATTCTTAAAAAAGTTGTGGTTCATATATCAAAATTATATTTTTGAAAAAAATATAAATCTATTAGTTATTGATGAAATTACAAAATATCCTTAATTATTGGTGAAAGCGTTAGTTTTTTTCTTAAACTACTAGCTAATATTTGGGAACAAAAAACTCCACGTTGAGAGTGCATCCGCAGTGTCGACGCAGCGTCTTCGGATGCAGTTTAATGCACTAGTGAGAGAGAATAACCTTGCTTAACTAATGACAGCGTCATTACTAGGAGCCAAAGAAACTGTTAACACCGCCAGGAATTACTAGTAGGAGCCAAAGTTAGGAGTGTCCTCACATGCCGATAATTTCGGCGTAATGACCCTCCCTCCATCTCAACTCAACAACAGTCGACGACAGGCAACGTGGGAGTGTTTTTTTGTATGCAGAGTTGAGAGGTTCAAAAACGTGGGAGTGTTGATCATACGTGTTGACGTCTCGGATGCGCAGCAGCAGCCGCCGCGGCAGGGCATGCCTTCCTGACAGCGACTTCACCGTCAATGCTCCGGTTGGTGAGCCGCCGCCTGCTCTTCGCTTCGTCCTTAGCTCAGCGCCTCCGCTCCGGGATGAAAAATACCCGGAACTACTACCGTGTTCCTTTCCTCCCTCTAAAATTTAAGCATCTGTCACATCAAAGAGAATCTTATTATTTATGAATATTTCGATCAATTTACCGACAAAACCCTATTGACAGATTGGTGCTAATTTTTGAGATGAATCTAATAGGCTTAATTAATCTATATTTTGCTAAAGTGATACTACAGTAACCGTCTTCTAATCATGACTTAATTAACCTCATTAGATTCGTCTCGTAAATTAGTCTAGAGCATCGTAATTTATTTTATAATTAAATTCTATTTAATACTCTTAAATAATAAGATTCTTTATGATGTGACAATTCTAAAATTTAGACCAGTAAACGAACTACAAGGGGTCCGCGCAAAAGCTGCAACGGTCTGAGACGGCCACGGCAACCGCTTCGGCGCCGTTCCCTTCCCGCCACCCGGCGGCGCGTCCGATCGGCGGCGGGGCCAGCCGACGGCCGCGATCGGTCGTCGGGACCGGCTGCCCCGGGATTTGCGGCACCGGCCGGCTTGCGTGCTGTCTGGGCCCGTTGCTCTCGATTTGCTCGCCTCGCGGGGCAAGGATCCTCTGCGGCGGCGGAAGGGTGGTGCTCCACCCGGGGACACTGAAATTGACCGCGACCCCGGAGGCCACATGGATCAGCTGCCGCAGAGGATTCGCGTGGACCGCGGTCGCAGTGGCGGGCCTTTCGCTTTTACTGTTTTGCAGTTTCGCAGTGGGCGGTGAACTTCGCGTCCCAAACAGTTCTAGCACCGGTAGCAGTATTTTTTCTGTGTGCGATGATGCTATCTCAGTAGCACTATCATAATATAATCAGAGCATTATAGTACCAGGCAAAGAAAAAAATTTTAACATAATACTATGAAAAGAAAAAATTAACAGTGGCCCTGTTCGGCTGGAGCCAGCAGCCAATTCGTTTTCTCGGATCTAAATTTTATAGCTGTCATTTTAAAAGAATCTTATTATTTAAGAGCATTAAATAAAATTTAATTATAAAATAAATTACATGCTCTTAGACTAATTTACGAGACGAATCTAATGAGATTACTTAAGTCATGATTAGAAGACGATTATCTGTAGCATCACTTTAGCAAAATATAAATTAATTAGATTCATCTCAAGATTACCATCAATCTGTCAATAGGGTTTTGTCATTAAATTGATCGAACAATTATGCTAATTTTGAAACTACGAGGGTAACAAATAGATTGTGCAACGGATACAATGTGTATTCCAATTTCAATCATTGAGTACAAGGAATCATTGCACTGTCTAGCATGTCCAAGACATGTTTAGAACCCACGTTTGTAGTGTAGTGTAGCGTATGTATACACCATCTAATAGTCTGGATAAGCACCAATTTATGCATCTTAAGACAAGAAAAGAAATCATTATCTTGTCGTGGCACTATGATTAGCAGAACTAAAGTAAACACACACACGCACAGTACACAATGTAAAGCCAGAATACGAGCTTTTTCTATTTGGCCATGGTCCTGCCTTGTGAACCAGGAAACAACACGGAAAGATGCACGGTGCGCGGTGTGGCCCTAGCAAAGACGAGATGCTGTCCGGGACCTAGGCCTAGGCTAGACAGAGAGAAAAAGCCATTCAAAGCTCTGCACCCGCTCTCGCTCTTGCCACCCCATCATACCAGAGGAGAGAAGAGAGAGAGCCGCGGGAAGCCGAGAGCACAACCAGGACCCGCGCAGAAAAGCAACCACCTCCCCGCAGCCCGCAGCAGCGCCCTCCACCCCCGCGAGATCCGCCGCAGATTTCTCGCCGGAGCAACGCCTCATTGCGGCGGCTGTTCATTCCACCGCCGGGTTCGGCTCCTCGTGGCGCTGCAGCGGGTGACTCCATCGGCGCTCGTCTGCTCGAGCCCGGTGGGAGGAAAAAGAGCTCCGTCCGACTCCGAGCCGCCGCGCATTGCAAGGGTTAGTCAGACCCTGCATCAATCTTCCTCCCTCTGATTCTCTCACGATCCTTGCGTTCCGCTTGTGCTCCTCGTCGGATGGCGATGGATTAAACTTCTTCTCGCCCTGTTTTTTTTCCAAGCGTGTGTTACCAAATTAAAGCGTTTTAGCGAAGCCTCGTTCGATCCGTTCTTCGTTTCCAGTCTCGTGGGCGGAGATTCAAGTGCGAAGCTCGCATTTCCATGGAGCGGTTGGGTAGTTAGTGCAGGAACTCCAAAAATAAAACGGGGGTGCCGTGCGGAGTCCACATTAGTGGAGTGATACAGCTGTACTTCAGTTGTTTATCGATTATATAAAGCGTATAGGGCTCAGAATACTTTGCGCCCGGGGTGTAGTAGGAGTAAGTTTAACTCGGCATATAGCATTTTTTTAAAAGTTTTGTTTGGTCCAAGATACGTTCTTATCTTTAGGCGTACGTTAATAATTATTCTGGCTTTCCTACCGCTTATGCTAACACGCAATTTCCTGTTAAACAAAAACGCTTCAAGTGGCAGCCAAATTAATGGCGTAAGCAACTGCTGAGCAATTGATTACTACTGCTTGTTATGCATTGACGCTTTTGTCTAGTGTACTGCCACTTCTTTCAAGACAAACGTACTTCGAACATAAGTTCACGGGTGGTGCATGTTTTGGGTCTACACACTGTACTTGTAATTCACCCCGGGCGCTGGTTCTTCATCTCGTATTTCGTTTGACTTTCTATATGTAGAGTAAATGAGGTTGGAATTGCAGGCTGTCATGTGAGAAAATTCTCATGGTTCGTGCCAGCAGATGCCGTTCCCCTGCTTTCAGTCACATCTCTAGCCCTGTACCAAAAGTACCATTTGCCTAACCAACAATGGTGGATCCCACTACAACTGTAAAGCACAAATGCTTTTCTTATTCGCTGATAAAGTTGCATTCTTGCCGTCCTCTAACTGTCGCATTGCATTCTTGCCGTCCTCTAACTGTCCTATTTTTGGGATTTTTTTCAAGAAAGTGATGCGAAAAGTGACTGGCACTGCTTGGTCTTAATTTCATTGCAAGTACTCAGAGCTGCTCTTCGTTAAGGGTTATGTAAACAATATACTAGGAGATTTATGGATGGATGCTGCATTTTTTTGAATTGTGTGCATGCTGCAATAATTAGTGATTCAAATGCTTGTGATATTTGTTTCCGATATTTGTTATCTCAGAGGATAGTGCACATTTAACATCATCATTTGCTGCTATGAAACTCTATGTACTGAAACAACTAGGTCATATTTTATTGCTCATCCAGCCTGTGCCCACATTTACATTATTGATTCCGTTGTGATAATTTTGCTTTTCGGACATTATTCTTCTTTTCCTTTTGGCATGCTTTTGAAAAAAAAACTGTTTATCCAAATGACATATTTAATGCCACATTGTGAATTTCACAGTAATATTGCTTTGTTTCTGGACCAGGATTGCAGAGTACTATTTTATAGATGACCAAGGCAGCAACTCTTGATTATGGGGCACGACCAGGGCCATTGCGTCCAGCAAACATTATTAGAAGTAAATTTCCTACCTACAAGAATGGATCAAATGGTATAGTGATAAAGTTGGCCGATGGCCCAGAGATACCACCTCTCAAGGAAGCTGTGGCAAAGGAAACTGCAGATCTACTCAATCGTCGTCAACGCCTCTCTGTTCGTGAACTCGCCATGAAGTTTGAGAAGGGCCTCAACACTGCCACTCTGTTGTCAAATGAGGTTGAGAGCTTTACTTTTCAGTGCATTACTTATCTTACCAGAATATTGATTTTCAAAATTTACGATTAGATTTATATAACACAGGCACTTTATAGTGTGCTGACTGAACGAATTGCCAGGTTAAATGGAGGCAAGTAGCTTTGTTGGAGCGTGATATCCTTCTGAAGAATCTTAAGAGTATATTGGAATCTCTGAGGGGTCGAGTGACAGGCAAAACTAAGGATGAAATCGAGGAATCCATATCTATGGTTGGTTTCTTCATGTCCTGTTCATGGTGCAATTTTTAGATGTATATGTCCTCTTTACATGTATTTGTTTTCAGTATACCTTCGTAAAAGGTTATGCTCCACATGACCTAGTTTGATTTCTAAACTTGTTGGTTCTATTCTCTTACATTAATATTGTCAAGACTCAAGAAACCTCCAGCCACCTGTGGAGGGGCTGCTCCTTTTTATATTGGCATTTGAGGTGGCATGCTGCTGTTGTATAGGTGGAGATTCTTGCAGTTCAACTCTCTAAAAGAGAAGCTGAGTTGCTTCAGCAGAAAGAGGAGGTCACAAAATTAGCAAAATCATTGAAACAGGTATGCTTCCTTGTTTCTTTTACCTAAATGTGATGGTTAATATTTCCAGGATTCTGTTCTTATTTACCTGAAAAAAGAAAATACAAAGCTCTTAGTCAAACTGACAGTATCTCAGTTTGTTAGTGCCTCAAGTTGTGAGACCTCCCACCAGGGTTCAAATCCTGGTGTGCACGAATTTGTGTAAATAGAAAAAATCCCCTCGTGGGCAGCCTGAAATAATGTGAGATGCCGATTTGGATGTCCGTGGGCTGGTTGGACTCTTCTACCTGGGGGTAGTTGCAGTAGTAACCAGTATGGTCAACGGCGTCTGGCCCAAGTATCTGTGCGGCCCTATAGAGTAATGCTGGGGTTCGGGGATTTTTCTCCACCGGAGAAGGTTCTCTATCAAAAGAAAGCCGTGAGGGCGGTCTAACCCCCACCGGTCGAGTTTTTTAAGTCTCATGAACCATGCATATCATTCTTCTCAAATTTATATGTTTAAGCGATTGGCATTTACTAGTTATGGTATTGGATGCAAACCACCTGAACACTGTGACATATCGGCAATTCCGTCTTTGAGAACATAACTCACAACCGGGGAAAAGGAAATCCATAATTCATAGGTGGTTTGAATTTCCAGGAAACATACTAGATGTCATATATTCGATTGAATAATACAATGGTTGACCATTTAGGACTTACTGTAACCAATATTTTAGTGCGAGGGACTAACGGCTATCTTATTTAGAGTAAAAGACTTTAGAGTAAAAGACTTGTTTATAGTTACAAAACTGTTTCTCTTGAGATTTGAATTTGTTGGAGATTAGGAATTTGTACAATGGATATTCATTATTATTGGCGATCTCCAGAAAAAAGAATCTTATTGCATTAGCATTCCTTCATTTCACCTGATTTTCTGAAACTGAAAAATGGCAAGGGCCAAGGAGGAATCAAAATTTTATGTGAGTTTAACGTATGAATAATGAAGTAAAACTGAAATTCTTGATTATTTTTAACATTAACATTTGGTTCTCATGCCTCTGGGTCAAAAGACATACCCAAGGTCTGCAACTCGTATTTAGTGTTGCCGTTTGCTTAAAGAATTCTAAGGGTTCATTTTTTTTCAATCTTGAGCAGGCTTCTGAAGATGCAAAGAGAATTGTTGAAGAAGAAAGAGCTAATGCTCATGTAGAAGTAGAGACTGCTAGGAATGCTGTGCAAAGAGTTCAACAAGCAGTTCGGGAGCATGAAAAGATGTCCAAAAGTACTGAGAAGCAAGTATGTGGACATAATTAAGTTTTCTCTACGTTTACCAACATATTATATAGTAATGTCTACTATTACCAACATATTATTCCTAGCTAACTGCTGTGACTACATTATTTAGTATGATCATTTGTGAAGGCCCTGCGCATACAGTGAATGAGTACCTAAAGTCACCCATGCCATAGCTATTTTGTATTTTTTAAAGAAATAAAAATTTTAAAGTACATGCATTTTTTACTGTTTAACTTGTTATTAGTTTAGTAGTGAAGTTCGAGTGCCATGCTGTTCTAATATGCATGATTAGATCCAAAAGTTGAAGATAACTCATTTTGAATGACATAACCTTATTCTTCTATCTCAAGTTTTCCACTAATATTGAAGCCTATGTGATCTATGATTGCTCTTTGGAAGGATGTGGAGGAACTAAAGAAAGAAGTTAGGGAGGCCCGAAGAATCAAAATGCTTCATTACCCCAGCAAGGTAGGCTTGATTGTACTTTATTTTACAATTCAGTAAATCATTTGGGATGTGTATACTCTCTTTATCATATGACACATTGAGTGTTTTGTAGGCAATGGATCTGGAAAATGAAATACGAATTTTGCGCAAGAAATTTGCTGAGAGGTCCACAGATTGTGTTAATCTTTTGAAAGAGGTACCTTTTGTTGTTACAAATTCTGTCTATGATTATTTTTACATATATTTTACATGAGTATCATTGAAATATCTGCATATTTAACGGGGCTGAAAGTTGAAATCATTCAACAGATTTTCCATTCACGTAGTGTATTGCATTTAAAATCGATACATAAAAGCAGTACAAAACTGTGTATTTGGCATCATATTTGTTAGATCCATGATTCATATTTGAGGGGAAATTTAATGGTTCCACTTGGACCAGACATGAAAGACGAACTCTGGGTATGTATGTCGAAACAGTAAATAGTGTAGGCCAAGTTGTTTCTACATCTGAAATGCATACAGAGGAGTAGTCCAATTTTGTTTGTCTGCATCCTGAAGCACTTTTATTTTGAGTAGCTAGATATATTTTGCAGAGTAAAATAAGAAGTCTCTATCAGACTATATTACTGATTTCAAGCTATGTTTCTGGCAGCTAGAGCTGCATAAAAGACTAAAAGACAGTGGTCCCCCTTCATTTGATCTGGAGGGTCTTCAATGCTTAGGATCAGTATTACATGTGGTAGCTCAGAATGGCACTTCCACGGATTTGTCAAAGCTTTCAATCCAGTGGTTCCGCATACACCCAAAGGAAAGCAACAAAGAGATCATTTCAGGTGGAGTCATTTTTTATTTCTTTTTATCGATTCCTCTTATGCTTATAATACATGCGAAGTAGTGATCTTCGCATTAAATTCAGACTGCCATGCTTGACATCCTTGACTATCAACATCTTTAGGTGCCACGAGACCGGTATATGCCTTAGAGCCACATGACGTGGGACGCTATTTGCAAGCTGAAATCAGCTTGGACGGTGAACTTGCTGTAGCAAAGACAGCTGGGCCGGTAGATCCTGGTTTGTCTTACTGGACACATTTCGAAAAACATTAACTGCAATAATTGGTTGGATTGTGATTAATGTGAGTTTACTGGTCTTATCAGATGCTGGACTGGTGGATTACGTAGAGACACTCGTAAAGAAACCTGAGACTGAGTTCAATGTATGATTACTATTCTTGCCACATGATCTACATTTCTGTCTGAGAACATACGTTGTGATTTGCAAAGTCCTTTTTCTCCCCTGATTTGGCAAATAAATGTCCTCAATTTGAGTAAAGTTGCTGAGCAGAAATCAATTAATATATCAGCTTAATGATTTCCAACTTACACATCTATGCATGCATTGGTCTTGAACATGTCATTGATACTCTTAATGTGAATGAGTTTTCTGATCACTTTCTTTGAGTTCCCCATCAGTGAATACAGTTTGGATCCATCAACTATTGTCCATACGTGTGACATATTTTTGTGCCTTGTGACAGGTTGTTGTGCTTCAGTTGAATGGAGTTGATCAGCCAAAGGAGTCAGTTCATGTTCTCAATGTTGGAAGATTGCGGATGAGACTTATGAAAGGAAAGACAGTAGTTGCCAAGGAATTCTATTCCTCATCAATGCAGGTATGGAACAATGGATGAGTAATACCATATCTTCTCTTTTCATGGGTAGGATTGCTAAGGGTTGTGTCACTTATGAATGCATCTATTTCGGTGCAAAACAACATGTCTGCCTTCGAGGTTTGTTGCAAAGGGTTTCAGCAATTTTACATTGACTTCAGTTGGTTGAAACAAATGTATCGGTCATGGCAGACTATACCTTTTGTTTCTATATATAAACATCAGTCGTGATACTGGCATACCATGTTGCTATATACTTGTAGAAGCAATCTGCAACATGCGATAGAGCTATGCTGACAGCTTGGGTGCAAGTACCAGCTATTACAACCTTGTTATTTCTGTTTCAGTTATGTGGTGTTAGGGGTGGTGGCGAAGCAGCCTCGCAGGCGATGTTTTGGCGACCCAGAAATGACCTCAGCTTGGTCCTGGCCTTTGAGACAGCCAGAGAACGCAATACCGCCATCATGCTTGCTCGGCGATTCGCCATAGATTGCAACGTATGTGTGCCAAACTGGCAGCCTTTGCGTAAGCAACCATGCCTATTCCAGTCTCTTATAACCCATACTTTTTGGTGGAATGGTTGCAGATCATCCTTGCTGGTCCAGGCGACAAAACTCCCTGGTGAAGAACGATGGAGGCGGCGCTTTTCCGATACAATGACTTTTGTCGGTCGGCCACCGGTGCCCTGATGTACATTTGCGTGCACAGCGTGTTTGCATCAGCTCTCTAGTTTGTTGTTCAGAAACCGTTGTCATGTTCCTCCTCGTGGTGGTAGGTTACTAAGTTGTGAAAGGGCGACGCCGCGGGCACAGTTTTAGCCGCCTGGGCGCCTGTCTTTTCTGTCTCACCAAAGGTGCTGCTCGGCTGTCCAGTCCTGTTCGTTGTGATATGTTGCTAGGAGCAGCGGTACTAACCCTAATGTAAGCTTGATGCGGCACTCATCTAACAGTGTGTTTGACAACGCTCTGTCATCGTTGTGGTTACTACAATGGCTAGTGATGTGAGTGAGGACATAGAAATAGCTCTTTCGTGGTAATTTCCTTCTTAAGTGAAATCAAAGTTTTTTTCCTATCTATTTCAGATAAAAAATAGGATGGGAACGAAGCTGTTCCATTCATGTTGTCGCTCGATTCGGATCCACAAAGCAATTTTCTAGCATGTCGGTTCCTGACGCAAAGACTGAGTCTCGAGTAAACAAAAATGCCAAAGTCGAAATAAAAACCAATGTTCTAGAGTCCAACTAGTCGATCACTATTTAACCGCATCAGTATCTTGCTTCCTACTTGTCGTGGAAAGCGAAGGAGGTGACGTTAACAGGCATCTGTACTTTGTAGCTGCTTCGATCGTCATCTCGTAGCACGTCTCGCTGCCGTCCCGGCCCCAGCAGATCGACGACAGAGGTTGACTGACCGGAGCGGAGAAGAGCCGGTCGCCCTGCGCGGCTGACCGCTTCGTTCGTGCGTGCCTCCCCGCGGGCGTATCGAGCCGGCTTGTCCTGCTCCGCGGCCACAGGATTTACCGCTCACGGTTTGTCACCGCCCAGCTCGGTCGACGCACGCAACTGTCACTTTGTCATAGTAGCTTCTCACGCCATCCGAGCCAGATAGACGAGGCGCCGGGACTTGACCGGCTACGTATAGGTACCGTATAACTGTATCCGAAAAGTACGTTTTGATTTTTCTCTACAGTTCCAGGCTATGAAAATGAAAAATTTTAGTGACTCCTTTTCATCCTCTTCATGTTCCTCCTGGGCCTATCTCTAAGGTTATAAATTTCGTTGTCCCTCAATTGATTAATTTTTTCAATAAAATTAAGGGTTTGTCCTTAAGATTTTGCTAGTCTTCTAAGTCATGTTTTTTCAGTTTTTGATCGTGATCAAACCACCTAAAATTTTCATTCATATGTACCAAAGAAAATATTCTCCAAAAAAACAAAAAATGTTTCGCCTAAAAAAAATTTGTCCAGCAATACACTTCAATTTTTACAGCAGTATGTTTCCATTATTCCAAAATCTGACATGGATAAAAATAAAAATAATCAGTGGCAATGAGAAAATACATAAAATTAAAGTATGTCTCTAGTGGCTTACATCTTGCTAATATTTAAAATTCAAGTTATGTCTCTCAAAAAATATGTAAAATTTAAGTTATGTCTCTTTGAAAATATGTACAATCTAACTCATCTTATTTTCAGCCACTCGACCTTGATCTGGCCACCTAGATTATTTCCTTCACTTGTGACATAAAAAATTTCCCACATATAAACTAATTGTTTCATCAATATATTTTTGTTATTTTTATAATACATTTTTATTGTTCTGAAAATCTGATCCAGAAACATCCACTCTTCCTTGGACCAATTACCTCTCTCTCTCTCTCTCTCTCTCTCTCTCTCTCTCTCTCTCTCTCGTCATTGTGTGTTCATCCTTGGGAAAGTTCTTGGTCCGTAGCTCCCGATCCTTTTCACAAAGGACGGTCCAGCTGACCTCCGTTTGTTGGTTCTCATACACCGGCAACATACAATGCGGTTATACTTTAGTTTTTTATTTTTTTAATGTATTTTTAGTGGCGGGCTTATGCTCGGAACTAAGAATGATCATAATTATTAGTGACGGTGCCTTAGTGACAGATTGACATCTGCCACTAAGCAAAGTCGGAGCCACTTGAGAGTTTGTGAGGGGCCATGCCCCCCTCCCCCCGGGCTAAGTAAATATGACACGTGTTGCAAACTTTCGCATTTCACAATTTAAATTTTCCAATCAAAACCTTGAGAAATTGGAATGGAAATTTTGCTAGATTCTGTCTGTACAGCAGACCCGCACTTCTTTTAAGCAATCAAAAACTGCACAGGTCCAATTTGTAGGTCGCATGTCTTTTTTCCTAAGTACGTATTCATTTAGCAACCGTGGTAAATTCCTGCTTGGAAACAAGTTTGCGGCACGTTTGCAAAAAGATCCGAATGACTCCGTCGTACTCAACTGTGATGTGACGGCAGGCCATGAATCATGATCATTCCCGTTGCGGAGAATGGTAAGCTTATTACCGAGAAGATTACGCGGGGCGACGAGTCTTGTGGAGACCGGGCGATGTAACATGCCGGGGAGCACGTCGTCCGCCGGCGTCGTGTTGTGGCTGCGTCGCAGTCGAGAATGGAACGGGAGTGGCGGGTAGCTGCCATAAGCCGTTGCTGCGTTTGGATTGTACCGGCGGGAAACGGGAGGGAAGACGAACGGCGCAACCCAACAAATGATGGGGTGTTTGTATCCTATCCGATCCGATCCTTTGCGTGTGCCTAGTCCAGTCCACGGGACTCGTCGTCGAACATTCGCTGTTCACACAAACGAAAGCGAGATGAGGGACGCTTCGGTTCTTCAGTGCTGCGCGTATCTCAAATTAGGCATACAAGATTGAGAAATGGAAGGGATCGTGCTATCAGTTGGTGAATCTTGCAAAAGAGGCTAATTAATGGAGGATCGTACACATTTCTTATATGCATGGACGAGACGGGCATATATGCCTCGTCGATCCGTCTCATATATGCATGCATTCGAGGTGCCCAAACAAACAAATTAAGACGACGCAACTCATACTATATACATACACGCGCGCTCGTACAAATTACAATAAGGTACATGACAACCGTAGGTGGTCGTTAAGGCAGCTTGGAGGATGCGGCCCTGCGCCTTGACCCGAGCCCGGCGGCGCCGGCGCCCTTGACCTCGGCGCGAATCTTGGCGGAGATGGCGTTCCTCCCGGCGACGGGCGCGTTGGCGGGCCAGAGCCCCACGGTGACGGCCATGTCCTTGAGCCCCTGCAGCTTGTCGAGCGCGTCGACGACGGCCACCATCCTGGGCCGGTCCCTGGGCTGCGCGGCCGTGCACTGCGCGGCGAGCTGGGCCACGGCGCGGGCCCCCTTGACGGAGTAGTGGCCCGCGAGCCTGGGGTCGACGATGCAGCGCAGGCGCCTGCTGCCGCCGCTGAGGTAGGGCCTGGTCCAGTCGACGAGCTTGAGCTGCTGGTCCGCGTGCGCGGTGCGGCCGCGCACGTGCTCCATGGCGCGGCGGCCCGTGAGCAGCTCCAGCAGGACGACGCCGAAGCTGTACACGTCGGACTTGACGTTGAGGTGGCCCGTCTGCACGTACTCGGGCGCGGCGTAGCCGTGCGTGCCCATCACGCGCGTGGTCACGTGCGTGTCCTCGCCCTCCGGGCCCATCTTGGCCAGCCCGAAGTCGGAGAGCTTGGCGGTGAAGTCCGAGTCCAGCAGGATGTTGGACGCCTTGAAGTCGCGGTAGATCACCGGCGTGCTCGCGCCGTGGAGGAAGGCAAGGCCTTTCGCCGCGCCGATGGCAACCTTGATCCGGGTGCCCCAAGGAAGCGTCGCAGAGATCCCTGTCGTTGGATTTCATGATTTGGTGAGGATTCGAATTCGATTCCATCATCTTATTCTTAGCTAATCATTAAATCAATCGTTAGAGAGATAGAGATCGAGGTGCTTAGTTAATTATATATTACTCCTGAATAGGTGGTTCTCGAGGCTGCCGCGCGGCATGAACTCGTACACGAGCAGGCGCTCCTCGTCCTCGCAGCAGTAGCCCAGCAGCTTGACGAGGTGCGGGTGGCGGAACTGCCCGAGGAAGATGACCTCCGCGAGCCACTCGCGGTGGCCCTGGAACCCGCCCGCGTTCAGCTTCTTCACGGCCACGGGCTGGGGCTCCAGCCCGGGCCGCATGCCCGCGTCCACGAACCCCTTGTGGACGGGCCCGAACCCGCCCTCGCCCAGCAGGTAGCTGCTCGAGAAGTCGTGCGTCACGCCGCGGAGCTCGCCCACGCTGAACGAGTGCAGCTGCAGCGGCCCGGCCATCTCGCCCGCCTCGCCGGACTCCTTGCTGGCCTCGGCCATGGTGGCCGACGCGGGGCTGTTGGCGAGGGAGGACAGGCGCCGGAAGGAGGCCAGCCGGCGCGAGAGCTCGGACCCAGCGGGCCGGCACCGGGCCAGGCCCTTCTCGGTCCCCATGGCCACCACGGCTTCCTCGGCGGCGCAGCACTTGGTGGCCGAAGCCAGAACCGGTCTCCATGGCCTCGAAGGCATGGTCGATGTTTTTTTCCTATAGGCTCTAGCTAAGCTAAACCAATCGAAACGATGCTTGCTGTGATCGCCTGATCGGAGAGCAGAAGTGGATGGCGGTGCAGTGGTTAGCGCGGCAGGCAGGAGAGAAGAGGCTTATATTGAGAAAGGCAGGAAAGGGAAGGCGATGCCAACCGTTCCAACACAACTGCTCCGAACCACTCCCCTTTCGAGGCAAGTGTGCGCTTATGCCAGCAACGCCTTTCGCATGGAATGGACAACTCTTCAGCATGTCCATGTTTTTCTTTTCAATACAAAATATGCGCACCAGGGAGATCACACACACACACACAGATCCTTACCGGGTGATGACAGCAGAGGAGTGTTAGACCCCTCACTCTTCACTCTTCAGTCAAGTGTCAACCAGTGGCACCAACCATATTAGCGTCACAACTTTCTACTTTGATACAAAGTATTTTTAGAGTTTTGTAGGCGTGTCTGAATGTAACAATTTTTGCATATTCAAAAACCATGGTATTACTAAAAGTGCGACTCTTTTGGAGATTTAAATACTTTTTACTCCCAAACCAAGATCATTATTTCTTAATACTTCGATTTCAAAACTATAACACCCAAACCAAGATATTTTTACTCCACCATATATACCGTGTGTTAAACTCTTTTCCCTTTATTAATAGAGTGAGCAGAGCAAGATCCTTGGAGCTTAATTATGAAGATGAGATTTAGCTAGGCTTCTCATGAATAATTTAGGGTGTGTTCGTTTTCTGGGGTCTAAACTTTGTAGCTCTCACATCAAAAAGAATCTTACTATTTAAGAGTATTAAATAAAGTTTAATTATAAAATAAATTACAGGCCCCTAGACTAATTTACGAGACGAATCTAATGATGTTAATTAAGTCATGATTAGAAGACGGTTACTCGTAGCATCACTTTAGCAAAAACATAAATTAATTAAGCTCATTAGATTCATCTCGAAAATTAGCACCAATCTGTCAATAGGGTTTTGTTATTAAATTGATCAAAATATTCATAAATAGTAAGATTCTCTTTGATGTGACAGTGCTAAATTTTAGAGGGCAGGAAACGAACATGACCTTATACATAATTAGTAGGATGTAAAGGACCTTTGTGACAACCGAGTTCAAGCGTCGCCAGCTCCTTTTGCTTAGCAAGTATCAATAATGGCTCACAAGTTATAGTCCCTCCATACTTTATGCATGGGACTGTTAAGGGCCTGTTTGGATCGTGTCCAAACTTTGCCACACCATAGTTTCGGCGTGCCATACTTTCTTTGGCCATCGTTTGCTTCGTTGCCGAACTTGTGGCAAGCCATAGCTGCTCAACAAGGCTATAGTTCATTTTCTTTGCCAAACTACGCCAAAACTGTGGCGGACGTTTTGCTCGCCAGACTTGTGGCGTCGCCGCACTTCCGGTGTGGCCAGTTGTGGCAACTGTCCAAACAGGCCCTTAACTAATGGAGTATTTTGATGTACTGATCAATTATGTTGTTTGCTTATCTTAACACTGGTGTCATGGTCTCATGGATACTGTAATGAACTTTCAAGCTCACTGGCTTCAAATATTTAATAATAACCACACTCAACTTTGCACTGGCGAGCGGCATTGCTGAGAACTTGCCTGGCCAGTATTATTTAATATTATCAGACGCATCCCAGTGATCGATAAAAAGCAGGGTGTTCGTGTTACACGTGATGTGGCGAGGGACTTCGCCACTTTTTCATCGTTGTTGTTGTTGTATGGTAGCCTGGCGTTGCGCATCTGCGCACATGTACCGTACAAAAACGCGCAATACTGCATCGGGATCAGTCCGTGGCCATGACTAGCTTTGACTGGTCACGCCAACCGTGCATGATGACTCAGCTTCAACGGGTATCACATGATGATGATTGGTCAACTAGAGGTCAAAAAAGGCGTACATATATTAACATTATATTCGGTTGTTGTAGTCTCATTCGTTCGTGTCCTCGTTCTCTTTGTTTCATTAGAAAGAAAGAAAAAAGAATTTGGAGTGAGCTGATTGAGGTGATTGGTATAAATCTTGGTGATGGTTTTGAATCCATTGTGAAATGGTGGCTCTGTAATAAAAAATCACAAGTGACTAACATCTTTTCCTCAACCATTATATGTGGGGATTGCAGAAATTAAGGAATTATATGTGTTTTCAGCATTTACCTTGGAGAGATGCTCCTATAGTGTGGTCAAAGATCATACTGCTTCTGAAGAATTGGCGGATTCTATGCCTGACAAGGGACATGGAACGCTACACATCATGCCTGGAGGCACTAGAAGGAAGGAATCGAAGATCAGAAATGCTTATTTCTGATGTGAGTGTCAAGTGGTGCAGCCTCTCTCATGAAGCAGCAAGAGGTGGTATGGAAAGTGTACCTGATGAGAATGACATTCTAAGAAGTGAAAGTGAATTGGTGTGGAAAGACAGTGATAGCGGGTTTGCATACCTAGGATGAGCACAGACTGGTGCTTGTAATGGGAATAGTTCGTTAATTTGGGGTGACTTCTGTTTCAAACACGAGTGGGTGTGGTGCTGTAATGACTTTGAAACCTTGTCCTGTTTGATTAATCAATATGGACAGGGGGTAGACTTGATTCCTTACCCCTTAAACTCTAAAAAAAGAAAGAAAAAAGAATCCCAACGGCCTCTTCCTCCCCCAGGTCTGCATGCCACCTCGACCTTCTTCCGAGCCGGCCAAAGAAAAAGCTCGCTGGAGAACTAGCCAAAAAGACCCTGCCCCCTAAGCCTCAACAATTTTAAGCATCAACTTGCTTATCTCAATTGATTGCACGGAGTAATATGCAAATGGATCGGAGAGAAAGGAAAAGTCAAAATTTACCTTGTTTTCCTTTTTTTTGGCCTTTAACACTACTAGTGTGTAAAATATATTTGTAGTTTTGAGGCTGCAGACAAAGTGCTGTATTGCATCGTCATCCCAACCATTCCGTGATCGGCTAATGCTTAAGCTTGCCTTAACCACTGCACCAGGCGCAGCAGCATCATTTTATTCATTTCCGCACTCCATGTTTTCAAGTTGGTGTCCAGATGATCCAGTGTGGCCATGGGTGTCCCTCTAGAAACATGTAGTAACATTGGCGAAGCGCTGGATCACCCTCTAGCTCCTGTCATCAACCACTAAACACTTGAGACATGCTGCATATGCTGACTCGTTCATCCTACAGCCGCGCCTAAATATCGACAACGTCTTACACCTTAGGCTAGCAACATACAACTATTTTTTTTGCTCAAATACATATTAAAGAGAGGGAAGAAAATGACCTCTTACAAATAAATTACCCGGTGATGCCATAATGTTTTCGAATAAATTATGGCATTGGCAGTCATAATTTTTTTTTCTGGAATATCATCAGGGACAAGAACAAAATACAATTTTTTTGCAAGGGAATAAAGTGCAAATTTAACCATTCGTAAACATTATGGCATTGGCAATCATAATTTATTTGTGCCCTACCAAACGTGGGTCGTCATGCTACCATCTGCACTCGTGATTTGTGATAATGAAGTAGAAACTTCAGTAAATCTGATCATTTTCTCTTCTTCACATTTTTTTCTGGGTATGGCATTGGCAGCACACATATATCTGGGGAGGAGCTGGAGCAGTTGCCTGTGGTCGCTGGGCGCGACTCGACAGTCCCGCGCATCAGATCATCGTCGTCTTTTGTGAGTGGCAGCTGGACCTGCTCCCACAATTCTTGTTGCCGGCCGATCACTCACACCCTGCGTCTGTGTCGCCCGCGCGCATGCTCGCGGACATCAGCCACCTTTTCCTGCGCTTCCCTCCCACAGCTCAGCAACTCAACCCACACCGAACTAAACCTATCGCATTTTTTCCCTTTTGTGGAATATTTGTTCTACTATGGTCATATACTTGTTTACACCTTCAGTTAAAGAAACTAAGGATATCATGTTGGTTAGTTCAGCTTTACTTAATTTGAAAATTATGTAATTATATTTGCTCCCATGAGTACGGATCAATTTTCCACCTTACGTTTAAAGTTTACACCAAACAACTTGATGAAAGTGTTGTCTGAACTGAAACCAACCATGATATTTGAATGGAGCTGTCAAAGTAATTTTCAGTTTTGTTTGGGATTCAACAAAATATTTGAATGGAACAAGTGAAATGCATTCGACATTTTATTTCATATTGCTCATCATTGACAAGGTCGGATCGGTTCACATTCACTTTGAACCTGGCGGGTATGGGATGCAGCATTTTTTCTTGCACTCCTTCCTTGTTGGGTAACAGTAATCCAGTTGAATATCCGAGCAGCAGTAGCAAATAGTATTATGCTTGCAGCTTGCAGGTCAATCGTGGGCACGGGCATATCTGGAGCTTGTTGCTATCTATTTGATGATTATTCTGTGCTGCTGTCATTCTTCAGGGAGGAGCGCATACAAAAATAAAACATCAATTTCTAGATTAAAAAATGGTAAACTTATAGTGTCATGCTATAACATTTCTTTCCAAGATTGGATTCGAAGTAAAATATACAATTTTGAAAGAGCATATATATTTTATCAAAGTTCACCAGAGTGTTTTGTTGCAACTTACAGTGTGAAACAGTCATGATACATCCAAGGATGATCATCAAAAGCATGAACCTTCTTGCTTCCCGCCATTGTTGTCCCTATCTTTTGGCAGTAGACCTTTTCTTTTTGGTAAATACAGTAATAAGAGTTATATGTAAGTCTGACATCGGCTCCAGTGAGTTTGCAAGGTTATATATAGAGCGTAGGGACTGCTATCGGAAGCCAAGTATTTAAGTTTAGCAAGAAGTAAGGACTGCCAGGCTGGTGGCTTATCTTCCAAAGGATTTAAAAACTGTACCGAGTGATAGACATGCCTTCCTCTATGCATGTTTTGTTAGAAAATAAAATATTTATTAATATCCTCCCAGCCGACTAGCCGTCCATTATTACAATCCAGGTAACAAAAAACATGCCTTAGTCTATGCATGTTGGTGGCTTATCTTTGCAAGCAACCTTTTCGTACCAGAAACTGCAAGTGAAGTTCCAACAGAGATCATTTTAGTTTAGTATCTATAGTAACCATGCATATGTGGCATATACATATGAAGGTTCAGTAATTTGGTGACCTGATTTCAGTTGTTTTGTCATAACTCACATAAAAAAATACCAAAACATAAATGATAAAAGTACTATAATTAATAATCATAGTTTTTTTACTGGATTTAACTTGCTTACAGGACTTACTTCAAAATAAAAGAGATAGTTTATTTTGGTTTCTAAGTAATCGTAATGTTATTTTTGGAGCACATTAACACACACACACACAGGAGAGAGAGAGAGAGAGAGAGAGAGAGAGAGAGAGAGAGAGAGAGAGAGAGAGAGAGAGAGAGTTTTGGTTTCTAAGTAAAATAGATATTTTCAGTTCACACTAATTTTAGTAGACTATCAAGCATAGATATTGAATTTCACAAATTCAAGTTTACTAGCTAATTGATCATGAACCAATAAATGATTCAAAGCAAACATGCTCCAATATTTTTTTTGAAATAAAACAGGAGCACTGTCATTCATTAAGGTAGAAAAAAAAGGAGAAGATACATCTTAAGGTCACAAATTCTACCCCCGCATGAGTGTCAGGTCCGAGCTATGGTCATCACCAAGCTCAAGAAAAACAAACGAAAATAAAAGGCTAATCAACAGAACAAAGAGTCACAATACCACTAGCTGGGACCATCAAACCTGCATGAAACACAACTAGGGAGGCCATTTCAATGCCTCCAAAAGCCTAACCATGGCAATTAACTCCTCCGTCAACTCCTTCTCGTTCCTAATCACATACCATTTCTTAGTCAACATATTCCGAACCACCTTGACACCTGGTTTCAGAGTTTTGATTCTGAGCTTCCGATGTCGACTATTATCCATATTGCTCTCTTGATGCACCACAATTGATTATTTTTTTGGTGAAGTGTTATGGCGAATGGATGGAGATAAAGGAGTTCACAGTGTGCTTGAGGTTACTCAAAGCTTTGATCAACTCATGCCCAATCAACTGCTCTTCTTCACACTAACTATATATTGCTGGAGTCTGGACAACTTCATCAGTTGGTTGGTTGATCATCCTTTCTTAAGCGAAAAGGTGCTTGGCAACCGGCGATGGCGTAGTAACCTACAAAGTGGAGGAACCATCAACACCGTCATGCATCCCCCTCATGAATTTGGCCTCCAAAACCATCGAATCAAAGGATTTCTCTCACAGGTTGCCGATGGTGTAGTGTGCTTGTATTATAGCAGTCTATCATCAACAAACGGGTTGCGATAGCACATAAAAAAGCATCATGTACCTGGTCCAGCTAACTTTGTGTGTCATCCTTACCTCCTACCACAAATTTCGGCCTTTGTCAATAGCCCAACATTCCACAGCTGGAATTTCAACCTTTCTGTATGCAAGAACTGTGGGCTAAAAATTTGTGTGGCTTCATCACATGGCCTAGATCGATTCGAAATAGTTATATGCCACTCTGTTAACAACATGTTCATTTTGAATCAGTTTACACTATCGTGTTGCTTAGAGTTCGATAGTATTATTTTGACTTTGTTGTTTTATATAGATCACATATACTATTAATATTTTGTATGCCTTTTATTTTCTTTTGAACTTGACTATTATTGTTGACCTAAGATTTGCAAAATGTTGAATCAAGTTTTCAAGAATGTTAGATGTATTTGGGCTGTACATTGGACTGTTAGGCGGTCATACGGACCATGTTACCATGAACAATTGGACACCTTGTACTAGGAAGAATTATATATAGGAGGTCCTCTAGGTCGTCGAGAGGAAATATTGAAGAATTCAAGGAAATTACGACAACCCGTTGTTGCCTGAACATTTTATTCCATAAGTAACAATATACACATTATTACAAGTGGGTTACTAGAAGGTGACACAAGGAGATAAAATGTAAAAAAAGTAGTTAAAAAGTTAAAAACAATATCTACAAACAAAGCTAACTAAGAACCTATGTGTTCAATCTATTGCTCCAGGATAGAAGGAGTAGGGAATGGTCTTTTGGGTTGTGACACTGGTGCGACCACAACATAAGATCCTCGCAACATTTTTGGATGATAGTGAGATTGGACTCATCTTCATGGTGGAAAACTTCAACACTCCTGCATTTTTATATATTCCATAGAAAGCAATTTAGCATCGCACTATGAATTTTGGGTGGTACTGGAGCAAGCTCATGTACATGTTCCCAAAGTGATTCAACGTCCAACACAACTTCTATAAGAGAAATATTGAGAGCAAACCAAATACTTGAGGATCTTGGGCACTAGAGGAAGAGATAGACTATGTCTTCAGGTAATAGACAAAATGGGCATTGAGCTTAGTCCCCTATGTTGTGTTTGTACATACCTTCCATGGTGTTGAGATGTCGATGAAGGGTGAGCCACAAGAAAAATGTGCATTTTGGAGGCGCAAAGTTGTCCCAGATATTAGAAGAAAATACATCAATTGACTCTTGTTGGAAGCCTAATTCATAGAGCCGGTGGTGAAGCTAGAGGAAAATTGAGGGGGTGCGATCTTTGCTTATTGACTTGATGGTTGCTGTTTTCTTGAGTATTTTGCCTTTGTGGATGCATGATTTTGTTTCTTGGGGGTGTGGTAAAAATAAGAGGAGAACCGCTTAATCTTTGAATTTTTGTGGGTGCATCCACACCCCCAAGCTACATGTAGCTTCGCCACAACATAGAGCTCGGATGATGTTGGCAACTTTCTAGAGCTTCTCATGACTCATATATCGTGTTGGTCGATTTGGAGTTCTACTAACTGTATTAAGCTGAGAGTTAAATTAACTATGACCTTGTTGCCTGTATAAGTCTAGGTCGAAGAGCAAGTTCAAGTGTAGGGTGTGAGAGGGCCACACTTACGGACACATTTGGTCTTTTGAATGAGTGAATAGAGTAGGAAAGGCTTGTGTTAATAAGACTAGACCCTACCACAAATCAACCCAAAATGCAGTCATATGTCTGTTGCCTATAACCATTTGGGTTGCCCGTCGAAAAGATGGTAGAGTAGCATATATGTACTTCCAAATAGGAGTAACATTGGTAAGTCAGCCCCAAAATCACCACCTATAATTTGTTCTAAGTTCTAACCCAAGTAAGCTAAGGAGTGTTCTCTTCGTTGTGGAAACGAACTAAAGAACTTTTGGAGCAAACAATTATTTTGTTTTGTGAGGTCTTGTATGTCGAGACCTCCATTTTTCTTCAGTTTTTGAACATCTAACCAAGTTACTTTGCAATTTCTGCCACTATATTTTCCTTCACCCCGGTCCATATACAAGCTCTAGTCCTTTTGTCCATAGCATGAATTATTCCCTCAAGTAGTGCCATTGCACTCATACAATTGGGGTAGTGAAGAGAGCAACGATGTAGCTAGAGTAGTCCTGGCCATTTCATTAAGCAAAGGGCCCTTCTAAACCATGATGTTGCCGACACCCACGGAGTCTGTCTTGAGTAACGGAAAAATTAAGTTGATGCTATGTGCTCGAGTTCGAGAGTTGTCCATCAATCGGGTCTCTATGTCCGAAATGGAGCTAATATTGGATAATAATGTGTTTTTTTTTGAATAATGAGATACCGAAAGATGTTCTTACAAGACAATCATCAACGGAACCGGAGGAGGGAGCATGCGCCCCATCGCCCCTAACTTCTATAATACCTCGGAGAATATAGTATTCAGTCGGTCTAATATCATCTGTTCATTGTTTTGTTGCTCTCTACTATAGACAATTTTGACCTAGCTTGTGTATTTTTACTCCACGTAGCACTTGATAGGTGGTTCAGGAGGATATCACACAACCTAGATATCGCTTCTCGTGTAGGTATCTTTTTGTGTGGTTCGTTTCTACAAAGATAGAAAACTACACAACAACACTAAGTGACAAAAAAAACACCTACTATTGTTGTGATACATTTCATAACTAATTCTATTTTCCTAGGAATAGAACAGGGCTGGACCAAGAAATGGGAGGTTTAGAGTCTATGTAATACGCCTACAGTACACTGAAATCGGCAACCAACAACTTTGCTGAATCCAACAAGCTTGGGAAAGGCATTTTCAAACTAGTTTACAGAGTAAGTAACTCGTAGAACATGAATATCAGTTTTTCTCATAAACCATGGGCGTGGGTCTAATGATATTGTTGAGGGGAAGCTACAAGATGGGCAGGACATTGCAGTCAAGAGGCTGTCGACAAGATGAAGAATGAGATTTGCACTAGTCCCAAAGCTCGAGCTGAAGAACTTGGTGTGGCTACTTGGCTATTGCATTGAAGAACAAGACTATCTCCTTGGCTAGGGGTCCCCTTGCAACAAATCTTTGGACAAATTTGTTTTATGGTCCAATCTCTTCTTTCAAACAACACTACTAGAAAAAAGCTCTATTACGGCGGGCTAAAAAGAGTCTTAGTGGCGGAAACGATTTTCGCCACTATGCCTCTGTCACTACGAGCAAGAAAAATAGTAGCAGACTCTTGTCCGCTGCTAAATAAATCCGTAGCAGCGGACAAAATCCGCTGATACATGATTAAACGTCCGCTACTATGTTTGCTCCAGAAAAAAGAAAGAAAAGCAAGCGCCGCTCGACACCGATGGCCGTCGGGGAGGCGTCGCCACCGCGCTGCCCACGGATCCACCTCCGGCCGCCGTTGGGGAGGTGTCGCCCTGTCGCTTGCAGATCCGCCTCCGGCCAATGCGGTGGAGGCGCCGCCGCCACGCTGACCGCGGATCCGCCTTCGGGAGGCGCCGCCACCATGTCGGGGCCCTCGGATCCGCTTCGCCGGTCCGCCCGTGCCGTTGTGCCACCGGGAAAGAAGGGAGGGGTGCAGTCGTGCCACGGCGTGGGAAGGGAGGAGGCGCGTCGTGCGGGGGAGGGAGGGGTCGGCCGCGCCGCCGCCACTACGACCGGGAGTGGCCACGCCACACGGTGGAGGGAGGGGCCGCCACGCCGCCGCCACTCCGACCTAGATGGGCTGGCGACGGGAGGGCGAGGAGGGAGAGAGAGAGAGAGAGAGAGAGAGAGAGAGAGAGAGAGAGAGAGAGAGAGAGAGAGGGAAGTGGAGTGTGTTTTTAGGGTTAGGTAGAGCTGGCCAACTAGGTCATGCTTTGTGGGCCGGCCCAAAGCACGAGGAAAAAAGCACGGCTCGAAACTATTTCGTGTTGGGCCATCTTGGCACGAGGGTCCATGCCGTGCTTGGGCCAGTGCATCTACCCGTGGCCTAGCACGATACGACCCGATTACAACCTAGCCCGCTAGGCACGAATGAAGCCCGACACGTTTACAAGGTCCGACACGGCACGAAGCCCGTAGTCATTTTTTTCTTTCCCTTTTCTCCTTTTTTTCTTTTCTTTTCCCTTCCCTTTTCTGCCCCTTTCCCTTTCTTTCCATCTCCACCCGGTCATTCCTTCTCCCTTCTCTCCTTGCCGGTCGCCGCGCCCCTCCACCTCCAGGTCCACGCGCGTCGCCGCCATCGGCCTCCCTAGCGCGAGTCGCCGCCGCCGATCTCCGCACACATCGCTGCCGCCGCGCCCTCCTCCTCCATGAGCGTGTCGCCGCCACTAGTCACCGTCGCGCCCTCGTCCTCCCGGCGCGGGTCGCTGCCACCGATCCCCGTCGTGACCCTCCTTTCTCTCCCTGTTGGGCGAGGCGGAGGTGGGGATCTACGTCGCGGCTCTCCTCTCTCCGGATCTATGCTCGGACACGAGGATCTCGGCTCGGGAGCGCGGTGGAGGTGGCGTTTTCGAGCCTTAACGGGCCTATTTGGATTTTCGGGCTTTTCCGGCCGGTCCAGCACAATAAAACAGTTTTGTGTCGTGCCATGGGCCGCCGCCCTAGCTCGTGGGCTGGCACGGCACGACAGGAAAAGAATTTTGTGTCGTGCCGGCCCAAAACTAAATGGGTCGTGCTTCAACCGGAGACTCCTGCATAGGGACTCCGCAGCCAGACAACGCCGAAAGTCGACGATCCCGGCCGCCATCTTCCCGAAGCCGGAGAGAGCTCCATCGCTTGAAAGCTTTGCAGATCCGAAGCGGACACTCGCCAAAGATGAGATGAGCCATCGTTGAACGTCCATCGGCCGGGGACGCACCCCGAGCTCCCATGGCCATGGACCGACCATGCCAACGACGACCACGGTCGCGGTGGGGAAGTCGAGCTCGCTCCATCCTCCTCGAAACCGCAAGATCCATAGCTTTCCCCTTCTCCTCAACCGGAGACTCCTGCATAGGGACTCCGCAGTGGGAACCCCACCTCCACAAGCTCGCCGCCGGCGTCAGAGCGGACCGCCAGCGGGCGCGGCTAAGCTTGGAAGGACTTATTCGGACACCCAACATCGCCACCGCAACCTCGTCGATGTCGGCCGAAACCCTAACCCTAGACCTAGGCAAACCTAAACTAGGACCTACTCTACCAGCCGGCGAGAGGACCACGGTCACCGCCATCTCACGATGCCCAGAAGGACATCGGAGGTGGAGGAGACCGTTGCCTCCGCCGGCGGCGACCACGAAGCTTTTCTCTCGCTCTCTCAACCGGGCGTTCGGGAAGAGGGGACACTAACTCAAATCAATATCAACCGGGCGTTCTGAAAATGTTTTCATGTGCTGAAAACAGAGTTTTGAAAACCTACACCTATAAATTATATTTTCGCCGTCATTACACTTACCGAGCCGTGTCTCGTGGTAGGCACGGCCTGACAAAGGCCCGCTGGACTATGGGCTATATATGGGCTGAATTTCGGCCGAGTCCTAAGAGTTGATGAGCTGGTTTGTGAGCCGGCCTTCTGGGCTGGACAGCCTCATGCAGTCATGCTTGGATGGATTTTGGGTCTTGGGCTATATTGCAGCTTAGGTATGGTTTTTACTTATGTTTTCTATTTTCTTTTCTAAACTATACTGTTTTTCTTATATTCTTTAATTTAACTTAAAAAATAAGTTTGTTTTCTTTCACGGAAGAAATACATCTTGTGATACGTTCTTAAAGTTACCGGTTGCTTTTTTTTGCAAGGACCGGTTGCTTTTTTTGCAAGGACCAGTTGCTATTTTTTTAGTTGGAACAACACGCAAATATAATATGGTCATAACTCTCAGTAAATTACTCCCTTTTTTTGCTAGCTCGATGATAGGTGTAGCTAGGGCAATATTACTAGGACTCATTTTTTTATCTTAATTCATATTTTTAAACTAAAACCTGTATAGATGCAACTTCAGGTTTGAGAGTGGGAGTCCTAAATACGGATGGGGGAAGGAAGCCACTGGACAACCAAAAGAAGAGGTCAATGCCCCGCTCCTTTTTGCTGAAACATGAATATAGGGAGAGAAGTGTTTTCACATAATTAATGCGAAGACCTGTATAGCAATAGAGAAGTTATGGAGAATCTATTTCAACCGAACCAATTGTTGTTCTTCCGCTTGCACAATTAGTATCATCCGTATAATGGATCAGATAGATGTCCGGTTAATAAGAAGCAATTAGTATTTATAGAGGAATAGAACAATATACCGCACAGGACGATCTGGACCCCTGAGGAAAAAAACATGTATATTTCTGGTTAGTTTCCTTGCCACTTTGGAGTGCTTGGCTTTATTTTGCATCTCATTCTCAGGCAGTCAAGCAAGACGAAGCTGCTCTCCGTCTCGTGTACATACTAGAATAATAGTACGTAGTAAAAAGTGATTTACACCGTTCAAATCGTCTGAGAACCGATACGTATTCCATTCCCATTATTCCACTGATGTTTTAAAAATGTAGTGTTGTTTGCTTTACAGTTATACGTCCAGCAGGGTCGGCCTATTAGACTGCTTTCTTAGCCATCTGTTAGGATGAAAAACTAAGAAAAATACTTCTGTTCCAGCTTAGGTCCTGTCTATAATATGGTATGTACTACTGCAATATGCAGGCTCTAGATATATGGTATTTCGCTCTGAATTAATTTAGTATAGGATAATTAGATAGTCATCAGTGGTGTGTTCTCATATTATTTCCGGTGTTATAATAAAATATCGAAACTTGGTCACACTCACACTCAAACGTGCGCCAAATAGTTGGTTTCGAGTGATTTGGATTGCCACAGGCCATCATCCCATAATTATGAGTGACGTGGTCTGCACATATACACATTTGGGGCGGCAATAGATCGAGCAGGGTTATAATTATTACGGGTGTGTATCTCCTTTATAGTCAGTCAAAAGGAAAACGTGGGATCATATGTAGTACTATGTGAAAAGGAAGCTGTATAGCTAAGTCCAAAAGGAAAAGGAAACGGAACCTTGTACTGCAAAAATATTCACCGTAATAATGGAGCAAAGGCGAGAAATTTCCACTCTCCACATATATAAACGCATTGAGCCCTTCCAAGTTGTTGCACCAATAATAATAAGGCCAGCGAGACCTTAGGCATAGCAGCTGTGACAGTGAGTCGTCAGCGGCGGAGGAGGACCGGAAGTGCACAGCCGGAGAAGCAACAATGGCTGGGTCCGTGGATGAGCTGCCTGTCGCCGACCCAGACCGAGCCAGGCTGCGCAAGCTGGGATACAAGCAGGAGCTCAAGCGCGGCCTCTCGTACGTGCATCGTCCCTTCTTCTTCCCTGCTGCTCGATTTTCTGATATCTTTACAGTTGCACACGGATTATTCGTTCCTTTGAATGAGCAATCCCTATGAATTGGTTTGCTTGCAGCGTGCTGTCCAACTTCGCCATATCCTTCTCCATCATCTCCGTGCTCATGGGCGTGACCGCGACGTACAACACCGGGCTGCGCTACGGCGGGCCGGCGTCCATGACGCTGGGGTGGCTGGTGGTGGCCGTCTTCAACGGCTGCGTGGCCCTGTCCATGGCCGAGATCTGCTCCGCCTACCCGACCGCCGGCGGCCTCTACTACTGGAGCGCCAAGCTGGCCGGCAAGCACTGGGCTCCCTTTGCTTCCTGGCTCACTGGCTGGTACGGTCTCTTCCAGTTTTCTCTCGCTGGTACGTTTGGGTACGTAGGAATCTCTGCAAACCAAAATTTGTGGCAACAGTAGAATAGAATACATGAACAACCTTTGTCAATCACGTCTGACGTTTTCCTGTGTTTTACAGGTTCAACATCGTGGGTCAGGTGCGTCTATGCATCGCCAAGTTTTTTTCTTTAGCCCTGGATATATAAATTTGAAGAAGAAGAAAAAAAACATTGATGTGTGTGTTGGATAATGAGAAGCACTAGAGCACTAGCATAGCATTACTAGTAGTGACCGTGAAAAAGTAGAGCACTATACTAATTATAGATTGATACGCCGCACCTAGCCTTATTGCTGATGATTAACCTGTCCCGCAGTGGGCTGGCACGACGGTCGTAGACTACTCGTTGGCGCAGCTTATCCAGGTGATCGTCCTGCTGGGCACGGGAGGATCCAACGGCGGCGGATACCTGGCGTCCAAGTACGTCGTGCTGGCCATCTACGGTGCCATCCTCGTGGTACACGGGCTGATCAACAGCCTCCCCGTCCGGTGGATGTCATGGGTCGGCAAATTTGGAGCTTTCTGGAACGCCGCAGGTGACATGAACATGAACTAGTCCCTTTATTTCTCTCTCGAAAAATCTTTGCAGATTCAGATATTGACCTCTCCAAAACAATTGATGCATCGTATGTAATAGGTAGCCTTGTCCTGGTGGTGTTGATTCCAGCGGTTGCCAAGGAGAGGGCGAGCCTCAAGTTCATCTTCACCCACTTCAACACAGACGATGTCATGGGGATCCACGATAAGGCATACATTCTAGCCGTGGGGTTGCTGATGAGCCAGTACTCTCTCATCGGCTACGACGCATCTGCTCACATGGTATGGTACTCAAACTGTTTTTAGCTGAATCATGTTCTTCAGTTACTCTAGGACAGTAACAGAATATATCCCATATATACTAAGCAGTTAAATTGGTCCATGAACGAATGCAGACAGAAGAGACGAAGAATGCAGAGTGGAGTAGCCCCATGGGGATCGTCACTTCCGTCGCTCTGTCGACCGTTTTCGGATGGATCTACCTGGTCGCCCTGACGTCCATAATGACGGACATCCCGTACCTCCTGGACCCCGGCAACGACGCCGGAGGCTACGCCATCGCGCAGGCTCTGTACACGGCCTTTCACCGGAGGTTCGGCTCCGGCGTGGGAGGCCTCGTCTGCCTGGGGGTCATCGCCGTGGCCATGTTCCTCTGCGGCGCCGCCGCCGTGACCAGCAATTCGCGGATGGCCTACGCCTTCTCCCGAGACGGCGCCATGCCGCTCTCGCGCGTCTGGCGCCTCGTCAACAGGCAGGAGGTGCCCGTGAACGTCGTCTGGCTCACCGTGTCCCTCACGTTCCTCATCGCCCTCACGGTTCGTCTCTGTCTTCTCTCACTAATCACACAACCAGACAGTAACTAATCGCAACGCCTCCTGCTTAATTAATTACTTTTTTCTGATGCTGCAGTCTCTTTGGAGCCAGGTGGTGTTCCAGGCGACGGTGTCCATCGCGACGCTCGGGCTGTACATCGCCTACGCGCTGCCCATCTTCTTCCGCGTGACCACGGCCAGGAGGTCCTTCGTCCCGGGGCCGTTCAACCTCGGCCGGCACGGCGTCGCCGTCGGCTGGGTCGCCGTCGCGTGGGTGGCCCTCGTCACCGTGCTCTTCTCGCTGCCGGTGGCGTACCCCGTGGAGAAGGAGAACTTCAACTACGCGCCGGTCGCCGTTGGGGGCGTGCTGCTGCTCAGCGTCGGCGCCTGGGCTTTCCACGCCAGGTTCTGGTTCCAAGGGCCCGTTACCAACGTTGATGATCTCCATGGTGACAACATCCAGTAGCACCTAGCGATGGTTAAACTTGACTAGGAAAATATATGCATTGTACCAGAGTGTATTTTTTGTTAGGGAAAAATAGTGTTGTATCTGTTTCGTCGTTTCGCCTCTTAAATGTTTGCCACTGTAATTTGGTCGTCGTCCATGAACGCATACTTCGCTGGTAACAGTTAAGACGTAATAGTCAACTTCATCCCTTAACTATTGTCGAAAGCCTAATTTCATCTCTCAATTTTTAAAAGGTTCAATTTACTTCCTTAACTTTGACTGACAGGTTCAATTTCATCCCTCGTCCTACGTGGATGTCCATGTGGCACGCTAAGTCAACCTTGAGTTGAATTCCAAATTTCAAATTGATTTTTCTCTCAATTTGTAACTCTGTTTTAAAATTTGTCTAAACCATTATATTGTATTTTAACGTAATATTTGGATGTATTTGTTATTTTAACATTTTATATACCAGTTCAACATTTTAATAAAATATGAAGGGGTTGTGCCTATAAAATCAGTTACAATTGTAAAATATGTTCAAACATTGTTGTAAACTTTGTTCCAATTGTTGAATTATAAACCCAAAAGGTAAAAAAATGCATATCCAAGTTGGATCCTTTTTTTGTTAAACTAAATGTAGCACAATGGTTCGAACGGGTTTAAAAACAAAGTTATGATTTGAGAGTAAAATCAATTTGGATTTTGAAATTCAACTCAAATGTGACGCGACATCCACGTCAATACCACGTGGACATCCACATCATTTGAGGGATAAAACTGAACATCGCAACTAAAGTTCAAGAACTAAATTGAACCTTTGAAATTGAGGGACGAAATTAAATTTTGTAGTTAATGTGTCATCGAGCATACACTACGAAGTGGAAATTAATATTTCAATAAAAATGATTATTATTAACAAAAATCTCCAAACGAGAGGCACGACCAGATACGGCCCAGGTACGACAAGGCTTTGGGCCGCATGGCTCAGGCCGGGCTAAAAATTCCGTGCTTCGGCCTGCTAGGCCAGGCACGGCCGTATGGCATACAAGGCCTGGTCCAGTAATGCCCGAATCCTCCTCCACATGCGAAGGTCGCTGAAGGAAGGCGGCCGGCCGGAGTCTGCGCCTCTGCGGCGACGAAGCAATCCAGGTCCTTCCTCCGACAAGCCGGCGGCCGCATCCGGAGAATAGCCATCCCCGCGCTTCAGGAGAGAGAGCACCTGGTAAGCCTCCCTCGATCTCCCTTTCCGCCCGCTAGTCTAAGCAGAGCGCGCCCGTGCCCGGCGCTCAGGAGGCGAGCGCATGTGGTCTCGCCCAAGCCTTGTTGTTATCCCTTCACCGAGCTTCTGATTCTTGTCAGGGGTCATGGGGTTGGCATGCTTGCTTAAGAATTCTATGCTTTTTATTTGGGGCTAGGTATTTCGATGTAGTCTCGAAAATTTTGGTTGTCTGAAAGCAGTAGTGGGAAAGGTCTGGAGCCAATTACTTTGTTCCAGTTTTGCTTGCTGGCTAATAATGACATCAATCAGCCCTGTGTGATTCATCCTGGTGGCGATCCAAATATTTCCGGGGCCTGTGCTTTGCCATCTTCTACTTTTTCTTACATTAGATTGCATTAACCCTTTTCTTATCTACAAAACAATGGGCACTACAAAACTTCACTGTTTCACGCCTCTTCTGTTCTTGGAGGACGATGTTAATCTTTATGGGTAGGTAAGGATAAATGTAATCTTTGTAGCAGCGTTCAATTGAAGTTAGAAAGATTTGAACTGCAATTTTAAAGGTAATAACTACTATGGTAGCCCACAGCATGATCTTCACCAACTTGGATTTGGTTCTCTCATTACAGCCACAAGTTTCAGAGGTGAGAACGATGAAAAGCAAGATCCCGAATAAGAAAATAGACATGTAACAATAACTGGAAAAAAAGGTTTATGCAAGAGAGTAGGTGCAGCTAACCTCAATGTTTGGTTGTCTTAACCTAGATCAAAGGAATTGAATTCGCTAGACCACCAAACATGATGTGATAAGTAGTTGAGCTAGAGAATTACCCTTCAGGATTGCATTCTAGAAAGATTATTTGAATCTGTTCTATTTTTTCAATAACTGATGTTCTCTAGGAATTGAGTAATAAGTTTAACATAGCAGAGAAGGAACGAGATCCTCTGACATGAAATCAGGGCCGCTGACATTCAGTGACTTTGACAAGCTGGCTTCAGGTCAGATGATCCACTGTCTCACTCTTAGATTCCTGATCTAAAAATGAAATATGAGCTAACTTGTATAATTTTATAGCTGTTTTTATATGATTCTTTTTACATGGTTTGAACATCATATATCAATGGAAGACAAAACATCACATGCCAGTGGAAGACAATCTGTTTACCAGGGTGTATTTGCCTATCGTTTTGTGATAAAAAGGTTGGCATACAAATGGGTCATAGTTCACGGATAGTTCTAGAACCTTGCTGCTATATGCGGGGAGGGGAAAATTTAGTGCAAAAGGATATTTTAATGCAAAGGTGCAAACTTGCATCCTGAGCTCTTAGATCGCGATCTGGCGCGCAGAAAATCAGCAGGCGGATCCTGACTTAATCTTACAGAAAACCCCCTGTGAGAAATAGAGTTGAAGGAAACACCCCTCAGCGCCGTCTCCTCTCTCACGATCCCTCTCCTTCCTTGATTCGTTCGTATATGTTCTCTCCTTCCTCGACTGGTTGCAGCAGTGAGCGACGGCTAGGTTTCTACAGTCATTTTCCTGTGGCCCGTCCTTGCTCCAAGCCTCTACTTTCGGTTGCGCACTCAATTTATAGCTTGATTATCCAGATCGTTCTTGCCTTCCACGAGTAACATCAATCCACAAAGCATGCATGAACAACAACTCATGGGCTATCCGTTGGATGGTCGGGTGGATAGGTAGATGTGCCTTCTGCACCTTCTCCAGAGGATGTGTGCGCCTGTGGAGGCTGTAGCTGCCAAACTGCGATGCCCATGCCTCTCGAGCATGTCGTGCGTGGCTTAGTGAGGTGTGGGGCAGCGGCTCCTCTGCGTTATGCTCCGACGTCATGCTCTGAGAACAGCACCGGCAGCAATAACGGCGGTGGAGACAAGCGTGACCAGCATCCTCATCCCCCTCACCCATTCTTGCCGCCATAGATCGACAGCCGCCTCTTTCTCGATGAAGGATAAGAGATCGTGGAGGAGGGGATCGTGAGAGAGAAGACATGGATGGAGTGTTCTCTTCAAATTGTATTTCTCGCAGGGGTTTTCCGTAAGATTGTTTAAGTTGGGATCAGGAGATCTGTTGGTGATTTCCTGGATGCCGGATCTTGATCTAAGGGCCCAGGATGCAAGTTTGCACCTTTGCACTGAAATATCCTTTTGCACCAAATTTTCCCCATATGCGGGGATACTTTGTAGTTGGGTTGAGCAATTATGGAAATTATGAACATTTGCAGAGTATGAGCTGCTAGAATGCACAAATATTCTCAAATCTTAATTTCTCCACTGTTCTTGTGACTCATGAGAAGGGGAGCCCTGGGGTAATCCTGTTGTTGCCTTGTGACCATGAGGTCACAGGTTTGACTCCTGGAAAAAGCCTATTGCAGAAATGCAGGAAAAGGCTATGTACAAAAGACCCAAGTGGTCGGACCCTTGACCCTTTCCCGGACCCTGCGTAGGTGGGAGCTGGAGCTACATGCACCGAGCTGCCCTTTTTTCCCCTCGAGACTCAGGAGGAAGATATGTTGTTGCTAATCCTATTTTATCCAAGCTTATGCAGATTATCTGTTTGCATCTTCTTGGACCATGCAGCACTTAATTTGTTTTGTTTTCTGCCATATATAACTTAACTTGGCTTGCTTAAAGCTTGTATTCCTCCTGTAAATATCCATTACACATGGTTTTATCCCCAAAGTCCCTGACCGCAACACTTCCTTAATTATTCACGTTCTTCCACAGCGCATTCACTTTAGAATTGGAACTTGCCATTTCTTGTTCTACGAGCTATATTCTTTACCATTTACTACCCTAAGAAATCCCTGAATGTGTGCTGCATGTAGGAGCAATGCTGTACCAGCATCTGATAAATATGCCTGTTGATGGATGTTCCTTATTGCTTGCTACGTACTGGAATGTGTTCTACATCGTTCATCCAAATCATACCAAAAAAGATACTTTCTGGACCTTTTGCTACCGTTTTGTGCTTTCTTATCATCGTCCTCTATCTTAACACATAATTGGATCATGGCTTGTTTCACATACCTTGCTATGATTATCTTTGAGTATCTGCGTCTAAAGGAAAAGTAAATATCTAAAAGTAGTATAGATGTGCTAGATTATAATAAGTTGTATGTACTGAACAACATAGCTGAGCCATTTAAACTCTTAAGGGGGTGGATCCTTGTGGGCAACACATTCATTCAGCTTAGCATGTTATTGAAACGATCTTGTACTGACATTGGTGGTTTCCATTTCCTTTCTGCAGACAATGTATATTCGAGTGAAGCGGAACAAGACAACCTACTTCATACAATGTGACCCAACAGAGACAACTTTAAATATTAAACAAAAACTGCATTCGCTGATAGACAAGCCACCAAGTGACCAACAGCTGATCTTACTGGCAACCAATGATGTATTGGATGACTCAAAGACATTGGCAAATCAAAAGGTAGTAGTAATTAATCCCATAATGGAGAGGTGCAACCGTGTTCAAAGATAATATATGTCAAATGTTTCTGCTGGGGCTTAACAGCCAAGATATATCCTAGTATATACTAAAATATGTTGATTTTACTACGGTTTTTCTAAACTATAAACAAACTTGTGAATTATTAATTTTCTTAATGTCCTTTCTGGTGAGACACATAATTAATTTTGTCTGTTTATGTTTTCAGGTTGAAAATGATGCCATTGTTGCATTGACACTGAGAAAAGGTAAGAGCTCTGCTCAAATTCCTTTGTTCAGTATACTCCTGTTGCTGTGTTCTCTCTCTTTTTTTTTTGTGTGCTTCCTATCATGGTTTTCTAGTAGGAAATTTTGATGGTATTTACTCAACCGACATATGTTCTTATCCTTATATATTGTATAGTATTATAATAGGTGGTCTCCTGGTTAGGACAGTTTTATGATTTCTGCACACATACACATCACTGATTTCTTGTTCTTTCATCAGATGACAGCGCTTTTGAGGATGTTTCCATTGCAAGGCCAGAAGATTTTATGTCGTCCTCATGACGTAGGATTTTCATTTACTACATCATAATATCTAATTTGTGGGTTCTGTCTCATAATGTGAATGATTATGTCTAAGGCTTTCTATTTTTGTTTATCCTATATGCTTTCGCTGGTCATGCTTTATGAATTCTGGGCAAGAGTTTTGTGTTGCATTAAGTCTTATGATTTGACAATCTAACCGATGTGCATTTTTTTCCTGCCCTCTTAAATCTTTGATTGTGATCCACTTTCTGAGCGCACCTGCTTAATATTTAATTTCTATGCAATGTGATACTGCATGGTGACAACAAAATAGTGATTCGACCTAACCTAATGACCACTTTGTAGTCACATGATTGATCCATAATTGATTGCTGAAACTTCGCTGTCATGCGGTCAGGAGATCGCTGGTAGGGTAGTGGTAGTGGTAGTCCAGCTGAACCATTAGACCATTTTATACTTGCACATTACTCTGTTATGAATAGATGCTGCTTCCTTCACTTGTATGCCTGTTAAATTTGAACGTCGTTGATGGTGCTAGCTACTATGTCAATGTGAAAATTTTCGATCTTTCATCCACTCGTCTTTCTTTTTTATGTCTGTACTTCGAATGAAACATGTCAACATGATACACGCCACTTCTGGATGATTCTTGTCCGGGTACTTCAGCAAGAGCATATCATGATGAATGGCTAACAGCCCTGCAGCTGGCACTGGGAGTCATGATAAATGATGTTACGGACCAGATGTCTTCGAAATCCAAAGCACGTTTCCGGGGCTTTCGCCATCGTCCTCACTCCTGCATTCATTTTTAGAGCAATTTGAGTGAGAAAAATAAACCTGTCGAGCCATACCGGGGCTTAGCAACGTGTCTTTTCTTTTTGGAGATGGACGTGCAGTATTTTGATGGAATAACGGTCTACTTTAATTTGGCCAAAAAGAGGTTCATTTAGTAGCTTTTCGATCATATCATTAGAGGGCATAACAATGAGGTGTTTACTATAATATCACGTGTAAACGGATAGGCTACTCTTATACAGGATAACCTGTATTACAGGAATGACACATGAAGCCAAGAAGAAAAACGAAGACATGGACAAAGATACAACAGCATCGTTGTTTGGATGATCTAAGAGTTGACCTCAGGTTGTTTTGGTAGTGGGCACCAACGTTCCGTACACGACCATCCATTACTTCCAAGATAACATATCATATCACGGCACACAGTTCCGTGTCTGCACTGTGATCCGTACTTGAAAGTCGCATCATTACGCTAGCCATTTTTTTTAATTATTCTCTCCGCATTCGTAATCAACTAGACGATTTTGCAGACAAGCTAGGACCGACGTATATTAAAGAGGTGCGTTAGTCAAACTAGACGATCCCTGTATTTTAGTCATGCTGGGCTATGAATTGTCTAACAAAATGTAGAAGATTAGGCGAATTAGCTGACCACGATGATAAACAATTGGATGCATAACAATGAGTTTCAAGAAAATTACAAAAAAACAAATACCTATGCGCCCCTTGCAGAATAAAAAAACTCTGCACGGTAGCACCACAACTTCACTCCTAGATCCCCAACGGCCATGTTTTTTTTTTCTCAACACCCCAACGGCAGCGGTAATGCTAGCTCTTTGTTTTTTCTGTATCGTAGTTTTTTTTTCTTTTTTGTTATTATTTCACTTCCTTTTTTATAAAATGAGTGTCGATACTCGATAGATCTCAAGAATTTATTTTTGTGGGTAAAAGAGGTCTTAGAATTGTTTTAGTGAGGTTTTAAAAACTATTTGATAATAAGTATGTTTAGAAAATCGTTGAATTAATCCTAAAATTAATTAGTAGACTACATACAAAAATATTGAAAAAATGTTTAGAAAATGCTGGACTAGAGTGTGGAAAGTTGTCGATAGGTTATTTGGAGAATTGCTGAGTGTCGGGCCTCCCCTTTTCCTTACAAGGATCTGTTTTTAATGTTTGCTAACTACGACACTTTCTTTACCATGCACTATTGTGATGAGGTAGGACAAACGCAAAAAAGAGAGCATGATGTGAAGCACCCAACAGATCGCAATAATGCAGGAGTATAGACATATATATTTCCGAAGCTTGAGGAGGATGAGAACAATCAATAAGTAATTAGCTTGTGCAACCGGAGATGAGCAAATGGAAACAAACTCTTGCGTAACGGCAGCACCGCCGCTCTGGGCGCTGCATCGATCTAATCGACGGCCATTTGTCCGTTGCTGCTGGCTGCTGCCACCTGAAGAAGTTCCTTGATTTTTTTTTCCAAAAAAAAAGAAGAAAATCCAGCACGAATTCGTCCTTCGGTTTGCTTTAGCTCTACTCCTCGGTCATATATTGGTCTACAAGAAAGATGGCCCGTGGAATACTTCGCTGCCGCATGAAACCCGTTCCGTACTTCCGTCCATGTTCTAGAACAGGCCTAGTCCCCACGCTGATAGCCTGATTACTGTGCCCGGCATAATTTCTGAAAGCACAATTACAACCAGACTTCACTATGTGTTCAGTTCGATCATGTTTGTGTCCGCCATAAATTGTACCGGTCAAAACGTTTTATTTCAAGTAATGCAGAGAAACGGGCATTGTATTGAATGAAGGGTATAACCGAAATACTACCTCACGCGTTGCTCGTGACTTGCTCATCAATTACCATGAACGTTCAGAAGAGTGAGTGAGTTTTAGAACGAGCAGATGTTTCTATGCTATTCTGATACAAAATGGGAGCTGCCTGCGATCTTGTGGGCTCCGTTTGCAGGTAACCCATCATCATCATCATGTCGAGACTCCATGCTTTGTCTGTGATCGCAGACACGGTTGGTGCATCACGCGATGAAACAGGTCTGCAGCCGTTAACATGCTACTCCCTCCGTTTTCATTCTGTTGCCGTCAGAACAAGAACGCCAGTGCATAAAACCGGAGGCATTTCTTATTACTTGCGCTATATTAAATTAAAAAAAGTTTAATTTTCTATAGAGCTGGTATGGTACAAAAGCTGTAGTGCGGCAGTACGGGAGCGGCCGGCAACAAGCTCCGAGCTGGAATCAGTTACCAAACACCACCATTTCGTGGTCCATCAACCTGTGTTGCAGTGGCCAACATACAATCCGTCCTCCCTCCCTCGTCTCGCTTCATGTCGTTTCTGCTGCTTCATGTCCTCCACTGACCTCTGCCTCGCTTTCTCCCTGACGCTCTTTCAAGCTCCAAGACGTCAGCCTCCTTCCGAGCTGCTCTGACCTAGAGAAGGCTGCTGGTTGCTGAAACGCCCATCCCCATTACTCGAGGGGCAGGCCAAGAGCGGAGGAACCGAGCTCTTCGCTGCAGTGTTGTTCCTCGCCGCGGCTGAATCAGGTATGTATGTAAGGACGTTTTTGTGTCCGCGAGGCTCTCTCAGCCATACCGGTTTTCTTGGTCTCGCCGGAGTTCCAGACGTTGCCGATTGCCGGAGCCTGGCCCCGTCCGTGTTTACCTCGAATTTTTCCGAGCCTTCAAGAATTTTGATGTTCGTCAAATTCGTCTGGTTTCTTGTTTCTTTCTTCTAGGCAAACGCGGATTCTTGGTGCCGCGTCTGTCGGTGAGGCATTGCTTTCAGCGTTTGATGGGATTATCGAGCTGAACTTTCCGCTTCGCTTTTGCTACTGACAGGGGCTGTCGAGCTTTGCATCTCTGTCCCCTTCCGGCTGCTGCATCTTGTTTCGCTTTTGTTTCCGAATTTGCTCAAGGGGATTGTGCAATGCTAACGCATTGCCTGAAGAAAATTTGGGTACTACGAATTTCAGGCCTAGCGAAAAGCCGTTTTGACTTGTGGTTGCAATCTTTTTCCAGATGATCGCCTTTTGGCTCATGTAGCTGTCAGATTGTCGCAATCTTTACCTCTTGCTTGTCTAGTAGGAAACCTTACGAGAGCCTTTCACCGAATTGCAAGCTATTGATTGATGCTACCAATCCGTGGACCGTGGTTATGTAGCCATTCTACTGCATCCTTTATCTCTGTCTTTTGACAGATGCCGTGCTCTGTCCCCTTCATCAACAGTTTGAACATGGCTTTCGAGCTTTTACAGTAGCTCCTTCCTCACAAGTAGATAACTTTCATTTATCAGTTCTTTTGACATCAAACGACATAATAATTCTTGCGTTCACTACTTAATCCCATACCATCATTTGCAAGACTATGCCAACCTTTGCTCTTCTTTGCATCCATTATCCCTGAATTTCCTACAATTTTATTTTTTTAAGTAGGAATTTGTTAATCTGAAGCTACTAAATTTTGGGACCAGTTTCGTTTCCTATCACACTTTTTTGGTGCAAAGTGTCCTTGCATTTCCTTTAAACAATGATCAGTTACATTCCAACATCTGTACATACTTCTTTGCTCACGGCCTAACTTTAGTACCCTATAAATGCTATGAAATACAGCTGAGTAATAAAAGGCGAGGTGTGTGATCAATGGTGACAACAGAGGTCCTGATTCCCTGCTCACGTGCTACTCATGTAAAACTAGAAATCAGTTGATGTAGCAAATGCTACTGCAGGAGAGAATGGTAATAATGTCGACTATAATTTCTCCGAAGTATTATTGTTTCACATCGCTGCTGATTATTCCTCATACTTGCAGAGTGCTTATACGTTGAAAAGTTCAAAGGGGCCACCGTTTCCCTTGCGATCCATTCTCGTCTTCTTCATTGCATTATTTGGATTTTATGTTTGCTACTTCTCCTTTAGTCAGATAACTTTCGAAAATGAAGAAAAATTGACCACCAAAGAAGCACAGATCAAAATTCGTTGCAGAACACCTGCAATTTCACATGAGCAACTACCATATGTGCACTTTCCAAAGCCTATGTCTTATGACAGGTAACTTCCTCTGAAGAAGAGAGAATCACACTTAATCTATATGCAATGTGTTCTCTAATTCATTTTCTGCACCCATTTCTTTGTCTACAGGGGCGAATGTGCATGTACTCCTGTTCGTTTCTTTGTCATTATATCTATGCAAAGATCAGGAAGTGGATGGTTTGAAACTTTGCTGAATAGCCACCCTAATGTCAGCTCAAATGGTGAAATATTCTCTGTGAAAGACAGAAGAGAGAATATCTCATCTATTTTTAGGACTCTTGATAAATTATATAATATGGATTGGCTCACCAGTGCAGCAAAAAATGAATGCACAGCAGCTTTTGGACTGAAGTGGATGCTAAATCAGGTAAGTTATCATTTGATTCTCCCCTGTTACTGTTTTTTTTCTGAAGGCATACTCAATCACCTGCTTTGAAAGTACTAATTGTTTGGTTGCTCCACAAGCGGCAAACCATAAGTCTTATCAAGTTATTATGTAGCATTGACTACGAACCAGAGTAACTATGAACTTACTTTCATGTCACATTCTCATCAAATCAAATCCTATCTGGCTTTGGGAATGCTTGAATTCCTGCAATAATAATTACATGCATCCCATAATTAACTTAAGTGCTAAACAGTAGGATTAATCATTGGTCAGATATGAAGCATAAAAATAATGGGTTGCCTTAATATGGATTGCTTCAGTTTTCTCTAAAAAAATTGATTTGCTTCATGCCTTGTAGGGACTCATGGAATACCACAATGACATTGCTAAATATTTAAGCAAGAAAGGTGCTATGGTGATATTTCTGTTCAGGAGAAATACATTACGGAGGCTCATCTCTGTGGAGGCTAACAACTATGATAGGAGAACAAAGCAGTTGAATGGAATCCATAAATCACACGTTCACTCAAAAGATGAGGTATCTCTCTGTCTCATGCATATGCATGTCTTAGTTTCCAATACATCTACTTCTCAGAAGCATGACATAGATTAATTTACCTTTTGAACTCCAATCATTTTGCTCTTACTGAAAACTATACCTTATCTGGTTCTTTCAGAAAAGTGCAACATCTGTCAGTAACTCACCTTTTGTTTGGCAGGCTGATATACTTGCAAGATTCAAGCCGAAGATGGACGTGTCTACTCTAATTCCAAGTATCATAAGTGCTGAACAAGCTATGAGAACTTGCTTGGATCGTTTCAGCAACACGCGCCACATGATCCTCTACTACGAGGATGTGATTCGCGACCAAAATGTAAATACCACTAAACAAATATTCTCAGCCCCTGACAGCTCTGATGTTACTCAACCGATATTTTTTTCTGTATGCAGGCATTGTCTCGGGTGCAGGAGTTTCTTGGAGTTCCCGTGAAGAAGCTGTTCAGTAAGCATGTGAAGATCCATACCAGGCCCCTTCCGAACCTCGTCGATAACTGGGAGGATGTGAGTGAGATGCTTAACGGGACAGAATACGTTCGTTTTCTCGATGATCCAGACTATGTCAAGTGATGTCTTCTGACTCGATCAGGATGAAATAGACTCTTCCCACACTCCTTTGGCCCTCACAAGTCACAACTGCATAAAGGTTTGCCGTTGCATGCTACAGCGTTCTTTGTAGGCAGTAGGTAGCAGATATGATGGTTGATTTCTCTCTTTCCCTCTTTTAGAATCTGTATAGATTTGATGGTTTTGAGGGGCCATCGATGGACGATGGTGGCTCACAATCGAGCCCCATCTATAAATTTTCCAACTGTTTTCCTTTAGATTGAAATTTAGTTGATTCAGAACTGGGTATCTATCGAGACGAAAGGAAAAAAAAAGCAATTGCTCATCTACGTGTATGTGCGCCTTTTACTGCCATCTTTGGATGGGCATAACTACATCCCATAGTCGTGAGGAACCTTTATGTTATCCAGAATATTCTGCTTTGATGCGACAAGTATATGGATGCTTATTCGCCAAAAAAACTGCATTTAAATGCTTACTCTATTTGCATTGGTTTATATCGACTTGATTTTAGGTTATACTAACAAACTATAAGTTTGAGGGTTCGCCAAGCTGTGTTGAAAAGTTCGTTATCCCAGATAATTTCTCCACATTTCGCACCATTGTTGCAACTACGTAGCTAGGTTGATCAATTGGAAATGGTATAAACTTTATTGTGATGCCAAGTTGTTCGAAACTGAGAACCTGTTTGTTGCAGTTTAAATATTCTACAAGCCTAACAAACAAGTTAGACTACTGGATCAGATTATATAAAGATCTTTGCTATTTATGTGTCGACAGATATGTGAAAAAAAAACTCTATCGAATTTTTGGAACACTCAAGTTGAACTACTAGAACAACGGAAATGTACTAGTGGAATCGTGTCTTAAACTAGCCCATTGTTATGCACTACTCGAATCGTGTCTTAAACTAACCAATTGCTCTAGTAGTGTATTATCATTGTTCCAATAGCGTCATTTCATATTCATATTCTAGAAGTTCAATTTGAATGTTCTAAAAATTTCACAGATTTTTGGAGGAAAATATCGGCCAATAAATAGCCACTCCCTATATATATATATCTGGACCTCTGAATTTTTACTATCCATAAATTGGAGAGTAACTTTCCAGATTAATACACTTTGTCAAGCACTTATAAGCAATAAGCTGCAACTTTCTCCTCTAGGTTATTATAATTCTCCCAATAATCCATTATCCATATTATAATAACTTGGGGATGCAACAAGCCAACAATCAAGCCATATACGGCCTTTGTTATGGAAGTTATGGAAGGCTGAGGAACGCCATCTTCCTGCTGACCTCCTGGCAGTTATGGAAGGCGAGGAACGCCAAGGTTTTTGATAATGTCTCAGTGACGCCGGCAAGCATCATCCAACACATCAAGGAGGAATGCAGAGTTTGGCGAGCGGCAGGTGCCGCTAATCTAGGTTGTCTCATGCCGCGAGAGTAGACACTATGTTACCACTTGGCTTGTTTAGTTTGGTAGCCTTCGGTTTTTCTTTTCCAATCATGTAAGGGCTATCAGCAACCGACAGGTTTGCGCTATGTAACGGTCATCGACCATCCTTTCTTCTTAATGAAAAGATACGTAGTTCTCCTACGTATTCTAGAAAAAAAAGCCTTTGTTTTGAGAAGAAAAAAATGAGATTAACAAAGAGAAAGTGTGCTCCAGAACTAAATATGTTATGGGAGCGTAAATGTAATTTTTGAAATGTTGAAACTAACAGAGTTTGTGGCTGCGATATATTCAAAATTTTTTAGAGAATCGTAAACATCGTGTAAAGCATTGCGTTTGGTGCATCATCTCAGTTGTAGTGCACAACTGCACATGCACACTCTGCCTGCGTGTGGATTGCTGCCTTCCTAAGATTCTGAAGAGTTTCATCGCAATAAGATTACAACCAGCAAAGTATAAAGGATCCAATCGAGCCAATGCCATCCATGAACTTACTCATTTGTCACATATACTATTTACAAATTGAATAAATATACCAACCTGGAAACAAAAGGAAATAAATGAAAATGTGAAAGCTATTGCCTGAAGTGAAGATTATCAATTTCTTCAGAAATTCATAACCTACTTTAACCAAAGCATCAAGAACCCCAGGAGATCACGAAGATATAAAGTTTCAGGAAGCGCAAAACCACAACACTTCAGACCTACATTTGATTTTAATTCATTTGCTCTGGCCAAGGTGAGGCCCAGAACATTTCTTCTATAGAATGGCAAAAATATTTCACAATTCTACACCGATATACAACAGTTTGGTATACAACAGCTGAAGAAACAAGAATTTCATTCTGATTTCTTGCGGGAAAAAGACCTCCGCTCTGATAAAGGGACAATCACCTCCCACAAGTTTCTAATCATACCTCTGTCATATATGTTGTTCTTTACTATTGGTTCCTCACCCGAAGTTTGAGATCTACTGAAGAATTTCCTCCATCTGCTTGCAGGGGATTTGTGTGCTTCTGTTATGCTGGCCTTGAGTGCAGCAGCATTCGCCTTCATTTCATTCTCCTTTTTCATCCACATAATATAGTCTTGCCATTTGAATGTCTGCAGTGTTTCCGGATAAAACAATTTGAGAGAATTTGCGAAATCATATTTTTTGTATAATTAGAAATATGCTTGAAATTCTTTTTTCCTGATACATACAAGAATTTAATAGAAACCTTAGTAAACAAGTTTGTATCTACTTGAGAAAGTATACAAATCTGTCTACATGGAGTAAAAACAAAATCGACCTACACCAAGTAACATTCTTCACCTAGAACTCAATGATTTTTTACTACCAAAAAAAAGGTCCAGTTGGCGAAAGGGAGATAAATTTGTATCAACAAAGATGGTGTTTTGAGAAACCATGATTACTCTAAAGAATATAGATCCATGAAAAAGGGTAAAATATATGTATTTGGCAAGCAATACAGATTATGGTTGTTAATTAACTCTTACCTCGTTGGTTGTTGTATTGGTTAAACAAAGGTGTGCATGGTAAGCACAGAAACCACCAAGGAGCAATGCTAATATAGCCAGAAATACACTTAGAAGTATCTGAGTGTTATGCACAGCAAGCAGCCACTGCGAAATGGACATGAGTTATAGCACAGCAATGTTATAGAGTTCTAAATGCGATTTAAATTCAAAGCATTCCTCTACCATACCTGTGTTACATGTGGGAATAGTCCAGAGAATGAGTTCTCAATACCGTAATAAGCTGTCAAATTCAAAAGACAGTTCATTAGAAATGAGAAAATACAAGTTCATTTTATGAGCTAGGCAGATATCCACGGCTGGAAAATGAAATGGCAATACCATATAACAAGGTAGTTACGTTATTCATCGCATAGTTTATGTGATCCCTCATATTGTTTGCAGTTCATTCATAATCAAATAGAAATGGTAGAAAATCATCAAGCAAGAGATTCAAATTCCTATAAAGTGATCTGAAGAGTACAATCCACCTATGTGCAAATCAAAAATGAATTCAATACCTATACAAAAGCTTAGCCTTAAATTGCAAATATGTTGAGTTATTCCTAATGGATAAGGCAGCATGTCCACAAGAAAGAGCATTGAGTTACCTGTTAGTATGTATATAACTTTTCTCTCTTTAAGTTCACCCGCAAGAATGAAACCAAGGACTACAGCACCATATAAACACAGGAGAAAATGCCTGTTATGAAAAGGGAGGAAAAAATAAATTTCTAGTTTGCAAAATAAGAGATAAGATGATACAAATAATAACAAAAAGAATCTAATTTGTTTGGGTCTGTTAATTACCTTAGTGATAACGATAAGTTCGACTTGGGTTGTGTGTGTGTGGTGTGGTGGTGGTGGGGGGGGGGATACCCACTCTAGCATTGTTTGAATTGTTTGATAGTAGGAGGTGAGAATCGAATACTGGGTTGGCTGGACAATCACCACTAGCCAGCCGACCCCAGTGATATTCTCAATTACCTTATCGATTGCTTAAGTTTCTACTTATGACTATGCTAAATGTCACAAATGAGGACCTACAGTATGATTATGTTAATCATCAAGTAGTAGATAAATATCATGGAATAAATTAGCTGTTCTTTGGGGGAAAAGAGGGATACAAAAAGAACCAATGATAAAACTATCACAACAAAGCTAAACAAGTATATAGTACTTGGTTCCCAGTGGGTTTTCACTATGATTGATGTTCCCAGTGGGTTTTCACTATTACTGATGTTCCTACAGTATGATAATTGTAGTACTTGGTACTTTAGATAACGAACATCCTGAACATTTGTTATTTGTTGCATAATAAATGAAGATGAGGGTTTTCCTTTAGAAACTGGCTATTATTTCTACATAGGCAGTAAAAGACAGGCAAACATCAAAAAGCACAAAATAATATGTGAGGTAGAAAAACACATAAAGATAGTTGTAAGGTGTATGCTGGAAGAAATCCTGATAGAAAACTCACCAAACTAAAAAGGCCACAAAATAGCGAGTATTTTTCTCCCCAATGCAATTATTCTGTATCAACAAGAACAAGTTCAGGACATCAGAAAAAATGGTAAAATCAATATGGTCAAGTAGCAAGGAAATTACCATCCATCCACAATGGTGATCGAATCGAGCAACACATCTATCACATATTCTGCAATGCTTTGCTCTGGCTGGTCTGCATATAAATAACTAACGATTTACCCTAAGATAATAAAGGTAACTAATAAGCTGAATGTCTAACAAAACGAATGTCAGATTGCATGAATAAAAAGTAACCATTTTTATCTGTTCTGCTTGTGCTAGTTTATTACTAACCAGTTTATCAAATTTTATAAGGAACAATGAATAATAGTTTTCTAGATTTTATTTTAAATTTTCTAAGCGTGAAAAAAGACAACTTCTTGTAATTTAGTAAACCATACCTTGTGATTTTACAAGTTGAACATTCTTTTTCCACGTAAATGATGTTGTCGTATGGATAGGAAGAAACATATTGAGAAACATTCTCATTAGTAATAGTCCCAGGATCAGAAAAGCTAGTGAGCACGAAGAGTATAGAACCAACCACAACAGCCACAACACTCAAGTATCTGAAGATAAGATCTTTCCATTAGAAGCAAGTAATGTCATAATGAAATAATATCCAAATTAGTTAATGCAGTTACAATCTACCTGTGCAGTCCACTCACATAATACCCGGGAATGTATTGGAAAGATGTTTGTACTATTATAAAATATGTCACCCCAATTATGGCAACATAAAAAACCTGCAGTTGAGAAACAAAATCACAAACAAGTGGTCAGGAGCTGCAGACGAGATTTATTATTAGATCTTTCATACATCACGAAGGTAGCTTATTAGGAGAATAAATTTCAGCTTGTAACTGTTGGTAGCTTAGTATGAGTTTCGTATGAGGGTAAGCTTTCAGATCATCAGATGTGTACCATGATTTATCATGTTAGCAACCCATATGAAAAAGAGACCCATGTAGAAAAGGGTATTAGATAAATAGCTATATTGCCAAGATTTCCTCATCGGTCATGTCAATAAAAGAACTGAACAACCTCTGGATTGTGAGGATGTATGTATCATAAATTCATCTGGCAAACATTGTCCTACCCTATCCAATGCAGACATCACCAGTTGTTTCTACTTGTTAAATGACGTCCAGGACACTACGCTTTCTTCCCTTTTCTTTTGAACTATGGCCAACATCAACAAAAGAGCTACACACGACACATAGCAGATGAACCAGAAATAAGCAGCTTGTACGTGTGCATCCACTTATAGAAAATAATGAGGATTAAGGAATGCAGAATAAAACTTAACACAAGTAATCCCATATCCCCAACACATTCCATTAAACATTTCAGGTTCCAAAAGCTCATCCACTGTCTCAAATTCAGCAGCAGAATTACAACAGAGATGGTCATAATCACCCCGAACCAATCGGATCTGAGATCAGGCTGTGCAGTTAAGGACGGTGAAACGATTGTTATCTCGTTAGCTACTTTGTATCCCTTAGTGGGGTGTGGGATACCTCATTTCAAAAATCAGAGTTACAGAGAGCTGACTACTCAAGCAAGCTATCACCACCAGCGATCATTTATCTGTCATCACTGGCAACAATTGTCTACCACCTCGTATTACATAGCATGAGTATTTCTTGATTAAAAGAATTGTTTTCTCTATATCGTGAACTGCCACTAATTCATCCATGGGCGAAGCTGCATAGTCTCACCCGAGTGCCATGGCACCAGGGTGCAAAGCAAATTTCAGTGATATGTATTATTAAATTTCTACCATATTTGCACTTGCATCACCTAAAATCAAATGTGTGCACCATTTTTCTTGCCCAATGGCCAAAATTGATATGTGTATGTTGAAGTGGCACTCGGATCACTACACTGCTAGCTTCGCAACTGAATTCATCAATTCCCTAAGCTATTTAGGACCAGATATAACAACAAATGGTTGCTTTTGACTGAATCTATTGTCATAACCTGAATTCCTACAACCGAATTACTGATGTAAAGTAACAGGTACCTGAAGAATTGGATTGGGTCGGTCGCAGCAGTATTGCTCCACGCCGAGGACGAGATCCCTGGCCCCGTTTCCGCACACCGCCTGCACGAGCTGCCTGCGAGAACAACACCTCGCTTGTTAAGCAGGAACCGGAGGGAAGAGTTGGAGACAGGAGACCAGGGTGCTCACAGGAGGTAGTGGTAGGCGCCGAAGGTGAGGAACTGGTGGATGCGCTGGATGAAGGTGCCCTCGAAGATGGGCCACTGCCCGCACAGGAACGACACCACCACCAGCGCAGTGACCAACCCGTGCGCCACCAGCAGCCACGGCACCTCCATCTCGCCGCCGCGCCGGCTCTTCCCTTGCCCTCACCGGGAAAAGAAGGGGTTTCTGATCGATCCGGTCAGAGGATGTGCTGCCGACCGGAGGAAACAAAGCGAAGCCACCTGCTTTAGTACAACCCAAGTCTTTTTGAGGTTTAAGCCTGACTGAACTGCGGATTGATCTGGAACATTTGCAGTATCCAGTTCAGATTCAGAATCAATTCTAACGATGTATTTATCATGTACCCTTTTTGGAGCCTATAAAATTCCTCGAATTTTAGAATTTATTTAATAATTATATTAAATTTCAGCATTTAAATGTGCATACAGTTGTGCAAAAAGTGATTTGCAATTTTCATACGCCGCCTGTATGTCACTCAGATTCAGGTCATGTGCCTTCATAAGCCATTGTCAAAAATGAAAGACATAATAATGATGCCGATGTGAAGAATGGAGGATTTGTAATTTCTTCACTCTCGTTGTAGGATAAATATGAAAAAAAGAAAAGGAAAGGAACGTACTTATTTTCCTAAAGAAGAGATTTCTGGCCTTATGGGAGAACAACTCAATTGGTTAGGTTCAGTCGTGATAAAATCAAACCCACTCAGATTGAAACTCCAAATTTAGCATGTATATTCCATTTACGGCTAGTTATTCTTTCAGTATTATGGGAGTCTACGATTGTTTCTTAAATTTGAAGATCAAGGCTCAATCTTTCGTGAAGCCTCATGAAGATAGGGTACATATGCGTGTGTTTACAGGGGTAAGTACTCGTGGGTTTACAGGGGTAAATACTCGTAATTATGTGAATATCTATTCATTCGTAAAAAAATGAACCCTGCTATAAACACGACACAAGGTTTCGACTACGTCTTCTCGATCGAAGCGACGCTAGCGCACGCACGCACCACATGGACTCTATATCAAGAGAGAATACACGACGTGAGAAGCAACAAACACAAATGACTTGGTCGTACAAGCCAGTCCGAAACTGAAGTTGGATGTGTATCATTTTCCCAAAAAAATAATCAAAAGATGAGAAATTTTCATTGGATTTTGATTTATTGATGACATCACTAATAAAAATTAAAGGAATACATATTATGGTGTTGTAGGCTCTATTTTATGTTTAATCTTATCATTATTTGTTATATATTCGTTGCATCCTCTAACGCGTGACTTCTCATTTGACACACTAATTTTTAAAAGTTATTATATTTAATATTTCATGAAACAAATATTAAGAAATAATAACTTTCAAACATAAAATACTTCGAGTGGAGATATCTTTTAAGGGAAAATTCCTTACTGGCCATCAAAAATAGTTCTTGTTCCTTATTGGCCATTAAAAAGTTTCAATTTCCTTAGTGACCATCGATTTAAAATTTTATGCCTTAGTGGCCACTTTCATCCAAGTTCATGTGATAGTTGGGAGGAGAAAAGACGAAATTGCCCCTAAACATAATTTTTGAATAAAGTTGAAAATTACTGTATATATATGCAATAAATATTTTTAGACAAAAAATTTTCATTCACATTATGAATATTTAATATATACAAGTGAATGGAACTATTGTTTAAGATATATTTACTATGAAATATTTTTTGTGTGATCATTGGTCCATCCAAATTACAAATATTTTACGAATATGTACTATGGGATACATTACAAATAAATTTTGAGCAATTATTGTTCACTATGATTGTTCCATTCGCGTTATAAAAATATTTACTATGGAATATTTTTTGTGTCATCGTTGCTCCATCGAATTACAAATATTTTAGTTGAACAAATGTATGCAATGCGTCATGTGATAGTTGGAATTATTTTCTTATAAAATTATTTAATATATACATGTGCATGAAACTTTATGGTCTAAAATATATTTACTGTATAATATGTGGATATAACTATTTTCATAAAAAAACTAATATATTGTAATATCATGGCCAAAAATGTCTTAGGGGCAATTTCGTATTTTTTCCTTCCAAGTATCACATGAATTCTATGAAAATGGCAATTAAGGCATAAAATTTCAAATTGATGGCCACTAAGGAAATTGAAAATTTTCAATGGCCAATAAGGAACAAGAAATTTTTTTGATGGCCACTAGGGCATTTTCCCATCTTTTAATGGGCCACCTTGAAGCAGCCGAGTCGTTAGCATCATACTCTTTTAGGATAATATCACCTTACTCTCTCTAAATATGAATAAAATCTAAAAAAGTCTCTAACTGTAGTTTAATTTGTATGACCCTTTTATTTTTAAAATGAGACAATCTTATGATTTTGGTCAGTATTTTAATCCCTATTTACTTATGTAGAATGGTATTAAACTGTGATTGTCCTCGTCAATCTCTCACACATGTTTGAATGGGGATAGAGTTAGGTGGCATGTTGATTCCTTTGTCACGATATCATGTGAGGTTAAAGGGACATCTTAATTCATGTGAGTAATTTTGGATTAGAGTACTAATTAATGATGTCAAATAATTTGATTTATAGTAAATATAGATTATCCAAATTTGGACTATATCTAGAGAAAGTAAAGTGGGATTTATTCATATACTAAGGTTGCCACCATTTGCCACATTTTTTTTGGCCAAACTTGACTAAGCTTAGGTGCTCAAATTGCTAGCCACAACTTGGCAAGCCTAAAAGAATCTTGTCACACTTTTTTGAGTCATTGACATATGGGGACCTAGTTGGTTGGAAAGGAATCTTGCCACAACTTTGACTATGAACCAAACAGGTGCCTAAGCTGGTCAAACCTGACTAACCTTATTCAATTTTTTCATGAAAACTAAGGTGAATTATATTCATTTAAACTCTTTAAAAATGTTAAATTCAGTAAAATTTGCTTATGTTGAATTTATATAGGCGTAAACATATGAAACATTAAACATGTGTAAACTAGGTGATTTTGGCAGCAAAATGCACTAGGTGGGTGGGGATTTGCAACAAAAAGACTTATGGGGTGGGAATATCAAACTCCAAGTGACTTATAGGGTGGTTTATGCAATTATTATACGAAAAAAATATTTTTTAGACAGTCGTAGATTAGCAAAAAATAGTAAGGTCCATATTTTTGCTATGATGGAGCTATGCCCTAACCAATCTTATTATAGTTATACTTTTTCCCTAATTTTAAATTTCTCTTGGCTAATACTGTTCCATTTTATTCCGATTTCTCATGACCGTCATAGATTAGCAAAAAACGGACCTGCCATTTGCTAAAGTATTATCGCTCTCTCACATCTTCGTTATTGTTGGAGATGGCAATTCTGCTGCCACATCGGCATTGCCTACACCCAGGGTTTGCTTTTGTGGACATGTTAGAACCAAGGTAATATAAAGCGTAATTAACTAATTACTAGTTAGTCAAGATATGGTGAGAGTGAGATAAATGAGCCATAAGTATTGGTGTTCTTTGATAATATACTTCAAATATTGATGGGTATGTGAATTTTTTCCAATATAAAATTTTAATGTCTAATTTTAGTGTGTTTCCTCTGAACTACGCAACAAATACTTTATTCTTGTTAACTATATGACATCAAGACTGACTTTGAATATATCATTGCAGTTTACGGTATGCCACTTCTATTGTCGTGAAATAAATATGCTGGAGTGCATTCTAAGCCACCATTCATAGAATATGCACAAGATCCATAGGCAACGCAAGTCCTCAGTCCTTGTGTTCTAAACTTTTAATCTGAAAAGATCAACAACACTGCCACATTATGCAAAAAAGAAACTGTTGAAAGTTGACTGCTGGATGCATGAGCCAAATCATTCTACTCTTTTTCTATACAGCAGTATTATTTTCGAATACCATCAAAGCCAATATTAATTTTTGAATTCACCAGAGAATATGTTATCAACATGCCTTCTTAACACTGCGGTAATAGCTATACCTTACATTAGGATAGTATCAAATTATGCATTAATAATGGTGACTGTATCTTACCAAAAACGAAGATATGGAAGTAAATAAAAAATAACTTACAAAAAGCCACAACGATGCAAACATGCAGACTTCACTTTGAAAAGCGCAAAAGCAGTGTGCCAGAATCACAAGAGACATGTTTCCATCCACAACTTGATATCTGGGCGTGAGGTAGTAGAAACACAAATGGTCTAAAAAATATTACTATAAAATGTATAATGCAACAGATTAACACCATGGCCAAATAAAAAAATGCAACAGAATAAGAAGCCAACTATCAAAAGCGAGATCCATGTCCGTTCTTGATTGGCAACGCCTGATGTTCACATCCATTTGGGGGAGAGTGCGGCTCTTCAGGCGAATAATGGTCATGGTCCCTACCCCTGCATATAGTCAAAGGGTTTCAAGTCTTGAGCATGAATACATCACACAAAAATATGCAAGCAGCAGTATTATGAAAACCATATGGTGGCATTGCAAACTTTAGATCAAAATAAAAATCAGCAAAAGAAATAAAGAGAACAGAAAACCACATATACTGTAAATAGCAGTGCTTTACATTCATCCCAAAACAATTTTGTATCGAAATGCACTCCCATATCAATTAAAGCTACTCACTTGGATCCAAACATACAATGCAGTGTATTATGGTATTGCCACTGTTGGCTCAACAGAACCAGCTCACTTGAGACACTTTCTCACAGGTTTCTTAGCCAATATTATCTTTAAACTCTGGTGACGATACAACTTTATCTTTAACAATATTGCCTTTCACATTCTCCAACCCTGGGTGTCATGGTACTTTCACTTTGGTCTTTATTCTCCAAATGTCATTGTTGTCTTTTGGTCTCTAAGACTCTAGATTCTTTGTTGACTGGACAACATACAAATTCAAAGCAGCACAATTCAGAGCACAGCTCATAGCTAACAGCAGCAAACTTACATAAGAAAGCAACACAATTCACAAAGAAAATAATAATAGGGCATCCATCAAAATCCAATAGAAGTACATACATAAAAATTTCTGAAAACAATCTGACACGAACACATTGAGAATGATTTATAGCATGCACATCAAAGGTAAAATACAGGAAGTCCTATCAATACCTTGTTAATCATTTTTATAGTTTATTAAAATCCAATATGTGCGAGCAAGAAACAGTTATAAACATGAGTATGGGACTATTTTCTCTCTCTAATACAAAGAAGCACAGCTCTCCTGCGTTTTCGAAAAATAAATAAGCATCGCAACAATCAATGAGGCGAATAATCTCAAACTTGCCTTTCAGCCTTTACAGCTCTCTTATAATCTAGAAAAAAAGGAAAGAAAACTTCTAGACAAGGTATAAGTATTTCAGATCATTGCCCCCTACCTCAGAAGAAGTGTTGCTAAAAATTTTCAAATTGGAATGGATGCAGTGTACCTAAGTTTTAGCACATGGATTTGGTCACTGTGAAAGAATATACCTATATCGTGTTCTCACGAGAGCAAAAGAGAAGATGCATCAATGGATTTATTTGAAAGGCAATAAAAATGTGCATTTTTTAATAAATAAAACAAGATCGAACCTGGTGCCACGCCTTATGGAGCAAGAGAGGATAAATAAGCTTCCAGGAAAGTGATAGTATTTAGAAATGAGCGATGAAATAACTGAATGTTAGATATGAAATTTACAAACAGCTTCAACGCTTACAATTGTAACAAGACCTAGGAGATCTGGATAGTCATCGTCTTGGATAAATCGTATCCATGTACCTACGACCACCACATAGACACAAATGATTTATTTTCATTACTTTGGATCAAAATTTACTATACCATATTTGCTAATGCAGAATCTAGATTCTAGAATACATATTACATACTAGATTCTAGAATACATATTACATACTACATAGCATGTATAAAAGTATGAATATATGCACCTGATTTGTATTCTCATGTGCATTTCTTGTGGTGTTTTTCTATTCTCTTCAGCATAAACGACTGAAATGTCTCGACCATCAATGACTTGATGATTCATCTTTCGCTTGGCCACAACAACATATTTTGGCTCACGGAATTTCACGAACCCAAAATCACATTTCTCTGAACAATTAAGAAACAAGGGTCACATTGTGATTCGGTCAAAAGTCATGCTGTCAGTATCTTAGAAGTGGCACTTACAAAAAGTGCTACTTACCCACGAAATTTTTTGGAAGGTAAACATCCTTAAAGGATATAGCGGAATTTAGCACTAAGAATAATTTAGCGGTAGTTCTTTTTAGTAGCTATATCCGGCTATAGCAGCAGCTATAGCCGGAGATTTTTTCCTGGCATCCTTTATATGACCAAATTGCTCAGACGGGATACAAATATCTTCTGGCCTGCAGCAGATGAAAATAAAATGATATGGCAAAAAATAAATCCCAAAACTCATCCAATTTATAGAGCTATCCTTGGATCGGAGCATGTGGAATTAGCAACACAAGTACTAGAATCAAGAATCGAGCTCCCAAAACTCATATTTATCTTACTTTATTTTTCATTGAGTTAATTTCACAAACCCACCAATACTTTGGTCTTATAATTACAAACCCACCACATAAGGCTGTCGAGTCAATACAATCTACAATTTTGAAGTATTATCATTGACATGTGGGACCATATACACGTAGTTAAAAAGGATGGTGGTTTTGTGAAAGTACATCTCAAAATATTGGTGAATATGTGAAATAGGCATTGTATATGGTGAATTTGTGACTATAAGACCAAAATATTGGTGCCCTTGTGAAATTAACTCTTTTTTATTTGTGTTCCTTTTCAACGTTCTTCTTCGAACTTAAAAATAGGATGTGTCATTTTTATGGTGGTAGCCTCTAAAATAAGAATAAGAAACATCCAAGTTCATAGATTATCAACTCCTTATTACATATTATTCCAATTCATCAAATCGTAATCTAATCTCACACATAGTTGGTGAGACCAAACATGCTTTGTTCAAATGTGTGAGTCATATGAAATTCAAACTACTTTGCAGAGTATTACATATGCCCATCATTATTATGTACAACAATACTAGTGAACCATAGGCCGCATGGCAAATAGACTAAGTAGAGGAAGAAATGTGTGAATTTACCTTGTTTTGGGTGAGATGTTGCGCATGAGGAGACCGGACGGCTCGATGGGCGTCCGTACCATCGTCGGTCTTCAAATCTTCGGCCACCACCGCCGTGGGAAAGTGAAAATTCCACATCCCCTTATGCATACAAGGCTTATCCCGATCATTGATTCACGGATCAACGATAGTAGTACAATCATAGGAGGAGAAAGGTTGATGCGAGTGCATGTATCTCAAAACATTACAATACAAAATTAATGGTCAGGATAACCCTCATGTGCACATAGCCATGTGGAGTTGTCTTTCCCCGCTCCGATAACGATCGTGCGGGTCATCTAGGGCTTGCGTCGAGGCGGGCTCCAAGTGTGTACCTCCGTGTTGTGGACTGTAGCTCTAGGTCTAGCGTGGTATCGACTATCGTTTGTCGCGGATGCTCGCGACCTCGCTAGATTTCTCGGGTTTCGGGCAATTAGCTTGTAGCATCTTGAAATGACATCACCACAACAACACTAGTAAGCTCGATGCAATGCATCTTTGCATAAAGATGCTACTAATGTAATGCTTAGAACGATCTATTTGCAAGGCACGATATTCGATTCCTATCGAACAACTGATTTGTGAAGCAGATAGATAGTAGCACCACCACCGTGTGCTAGGGTTAGGCGCAGATGGTGAACAGGGCCATGCACGGAAGAAACTCATGTCCAACCAGTTTTGTTCGTTGGCCAAAGAATAAGGGGCAGAATTGATCTTTTCCTTTTGGATTTTAGACTTACAAGAAATAGATATAACAGGAAATAAAGCAAATATCGTGGGGGACTGGAGGAACGGCTTTCTATTTTCTGGATGAAGCCTACACTAGTGCTACTGTGAGGATGAGATCATTTAAAGATGCTACCAGGCTAATTCTCCCGGTTTCTCCGCGGTTAAAAGGTCGGATATTCGATTCCTCGGGCTCGGTGCAAGGATATTAGGACCAGAAATCTCGGGCCCCCAATAGACAAGGCCCACGGCCCATCTGCCCGCCTCGAAGGTCCAAGCAAATCTAGGCAGCAGCGTCCATCACACTCCGACACTCCCCTGCCGCCGCCGCCGCCGCCGGCCAGGCACCAACCTCCACCATGCCGCCGCCGCGATACCTTCCCGCCAGGCGCTTCTGCTCGACCTCCACCGGCGACCCCGCCCAGGGCTCGACGCCCGATGCTATCTCCACCGTGGCCGACGCGGCGGCGGCCGCCATCCTCCGCACGCCGCGGTTCGAGTCCCGCCTCCTGTCCTTGCTCCCGCGCACCGTCCTGCTCCAGCCGGACTGCGCCCGCCTCACACTCACCCGCCTCCTCCCCTACCAGGCCCCGTCCCTCCGCTTCCTCCTATTCCTCTCTGACCACCTCCCCGCCGCCGACACCGCCCCGAGCGCCGCCCCGTCGCTGCCCGAGCTTGACTCCTTACTCCTCCGCCTCCCGCCGCCGCTGGCCGCCGACTTTGCGGACATCCTCGCGTCCCGCCTGGGCCTCCACCCTTCCCTCCCCGCACTCAACAACGCCTTCCGCCGCGCTTTGCGCGAAGCGCGGCCCGACGTCGTCTTCCGCCTCTTCTCCGCCTTCTCCTCCTCCCCCGCCTTCCCGGGCGACAAGGGCACCCTCGCCTGCGTAGTTCGGGCGTGCGTCGCCTCTGAGCGTCCGCTCGACGGCCTTCAATTCCTCCGGGACGCTGCGTGCCGTGGCTCCCCTCCGACAGCTGACGTCGCCACGGATGTCATTGCAGCCTTTGCTGTGGCCGGCAACTTCGCCAAGGTGTCCGATACTCTCCACCTTATGATCGCTGCCGGATGCAAGCCTGACTCGATTGTCTACCAGCGCGTCATTTACTATCTCTTTGCCAAAAGGAAGGGTACAGAGGCCCTCCGTGTCTTCAAAGAGATCAAGCTTCGGGGTTATGACATAGATACAATCACGTATAGTACATTGGTTGACGGCTTATGCAAATTGAATCGCGTCGGTGATGCACAAAAGATATGGAATGAGATGGTGGAAAAAGGAATGGTACCTAACGAGTATGCCTATTGCTCATTCATCCATTACTATTGCCAAGCTGGTGATTTCGAGAGGGCACTCAAGGTGTATGATGAAATGCTTGACAAGGGTCTCAAGGAGAGTAATGTTAGCTGTAACATTCTCATTGCAGGGTATTGTGTTCATTCGAGGGTGGATGATGCACTTCGGGTTTTTGATGAAATGCTGACAAAGGGGATTGAGCGTGATGTGATCACTTACAACACATTGATCCAGGGCCTATGCAAGGTTGGGAAAGTGGCTCAGGCAATAGAGATGTATGAGCTGTTGCTAGCATCTGGTTTGGAACCAACTGTATCAACCTTCACACCACTCATCGACGCCTTGTGTGACAAAGGTCAGGTAGATGCTGCAGTGGACCTGATCAAGTTGATGCAGGATAAGGGCTTGCAGCCTCTGGTGTGGAGCAATGATAGTATAATACATGGCTTCTGCATGATCAATAGGTCTGATGATGGCATGGCATGGTTGGCAGGTATGTTGAAGAACAATATGAAACCTCGAAAACCGACATTTAACTATCTGGTGGAATCGTTGAGTACCTCTGGGCGGCTGGATGATGCGTTGCTGGTTCTAAGTATAATGTTTAAAGTTGGATTTGAAATACATACATTTACTTGGAGGATACTCGTTAATCAGCTATGCACAGACAATGTATCTTACTCTGAAAAGTTGGTTGATGTTCTGGTGAGCAAGTAATGGCAAAATTAGTATTAGTCAGTTATCTGGGCAAACGATGGAAATATTTCCTTGGATTTCTCAAGACTAATCCCTCTACAAAGACACAGTTTTTGTTGTAGAAGATTTTGATGATTAAAAATTTTGATGTCATTGTCGGTTCGTAAGTAACTCTTGACTCCATTTTTGCGCGGTCTTTTTGCACCTTGTCAGTAGCTTCCATATGGTTAGTCTGAAAATTACATGAAGAGTTGTAAACCGTTTGTAAACATATATTATTCAGAAATGAGAGCAATGGTCAAGGCTCACTATGCTTTTACAGTTTTACCCCAACATATAAGGTTAGGCTACAACATTCATTTTATGCAATCAAGGCTCAAAATCACTGGTTCCTGGTGACTTACAGTTTAATATGGAAATGTTCTCTCTTCATGTTGTTTCTATAGCATCAGTGCAACCTGTTAAAATGCACATAAAATATTTGAATTCGCAATGCTTTCTCCACGTAATGAGTCTGTATTTTGCAGTTAACTCGAGACCTGCATGGTACTAATTTGATTAACCTCCGTTGCATACAACTGACTAGGTGCTAATTTGAAACCTTCCACGTGCTGTCCGTGTTGCTTAGTCACCGAATTCAAAATATTTTTCTTAGTGACATACTTGGAAGGCAACGTATCCTATGAGAACCAGCTTCGCGTGAGAACTATGAGAACTGCAATCTGGGCCGGAGGGAGAATTTGCAAAAGTATGATTAAGTGGACGGTGATTTTACAAATCCCCCTCCCACCTGAATTCATGCACCCCATTGGATCAAGATTATGTGGTCCAGATTATAGTTCTCATAGTTCTGACACGAAGCTGGTTCTCATAGGATACGTTGCCTACTTAGAAACCCTCCACATGTGCACCTTGTTTGGTTTCAAGTGGTATTTGGCTGGCATGCCCCATAAGCTTTTACCAATTTGGACAGCATACATGCAGGGTAATCACTAATCAGTGGTCATATAGCTATACTTTTGTGATCTGTACTCATATGAACATACTGCTTAACAATCATAAATATGGGAAATGACTTAACTATGGAACTAGATTGTGTATCCTACTGCTGATTGCTGTGTGAGAATATTCATATGCGCAGCTGAGAAAAATTTTCTTTTGTGTGGCATCATGTGTTTAAACTGTTTTTCTGATTTTAAGAAAGTCAGTACATGTAGCATGTCAGGCTACGCTCTCCTGTCAGTATCTATAATAATTTTGGGATTGAAAGTGTCATTATACAGTGTATCAGTTCGAGTTGCAATAGTGGTGATGACCCATTGGGATTTTCTAGTAGAGATATGACCCCTCTTTCTATATTCTGTGTCTACTTCTCGTCTCTGAATAAATCATCTTCAACTTGTTTTATGCATACAAAAATAGAACAGCAAATGGTTGTCCTTTCAATTTCACTGTTTTAAAAATGACAAATTTGCATTTGTTGCTTGTGCTGAATGAAAAATGTCCTTTTCCTTAAGTGTAGCCCTGTCAAACTGACCCAGTTGATCATTGAGCATTTATGCTTAGATTTACCGCTATTGCCTTCAGATGGCAATATTACCTGTTTTCAAGTTATTGCCCTTGAAAAATTAACTCAATTAATATGTGCTTAGATTTCTGCTGCTGTATCAGATGACAAATTGTCTCAAGGAATTTACGCTGTAAGATTAACTAAGCTGATTAGTGAAAATATGGTTTGGTTTACGCTATTTCCTCCTGATGACAAAACTGAGGGATTGGAAATTCCCTGAATGCAAATTTGTCATTACAATTATCTTGTACAGGTAAAATCACCTGGAGTACCCCTTCAAAAAAAAAAATCACCTAGAGTTTCCAATTTTGATAAACTATTGACAAATATAAATAGTAATAAAAAAGCATAGGCATGTTGTTGAAGGTCTATATACACCCACCTCTGGAAGCAAGGATTCCTGGAAGAGGTTGGCTTGCAATTGCAAGAGCATAGAATGCAGCTGGACAAGCAACATCAATTTCACAATCTCATCTCTTTGTACTGATACATGGTGTTTGGACTTTGTTCAGTGTCTTGCTCCTTTTCTTTCTTTCTAGCTTGGGGGTGTTGGCCACAGAATGTTTGGATCCTCTCGGGTCTCTTTTTACTATGTTTTGATAATATCAACTGCAGCGGCGGGTTTCCCTTGCTGTATCTAAAATGAAAGTTGTATATATGGGGCAGTACTAGGTCGTTTATTATGTATGCTGCAGGGTCTGGCAGGATCTAAGACTCCAATTACGCTGTGTCTGATCATTACTTTTGCAGGAGGAGCTTGAGGCAGATGAGGGCATCACAGATTTACTTCAGGCAGCATTGTCTCCATCACTCAGCTTGTGCCACTTGCCTTGCATCCGGCAGGCGGCCACCCATGGTTCTGCCCATGGGAAACCTGGCCAATGCTAACCTGTAACTTGTCGGCAGGACTCTCTGTTCCCTTCTGGTTGTTCCCTTCTGGTTAGCCGGGATTCATCTCTGGCAACCTGTATTGTGGTTGCTCTCATTAACCATCCATACTGTCTTAATGCCGTTTAAACTGGGGAACTCGGCCCTGGTAGCTGGTCTGGAACAGTGAGTGCAAGTATCTGCTCTTTGCAGGACAAAAACAGTGACGCAAAAGCTTGTGGGTTGAATTATATTATCGGAGTGAGGATGGGCAGAAGCTGGAGATACCCAATTCTATGGAATCGCAATCGTATCCGTGGTCTCGATGAATGATTGGTCTTCTGCACCTAATGATTGGAAAATCCGGCCGGGAGTTCCTACACACATCACACGTCGGTCTGCCGTGGCAGGTAACATGCATGTTCCTGCAGTGCCATGCATCTGATTCGTTTAACTTAGGTGCCTTGTCTAGGTCTGCTGCACTTGGACCATGTGAGAAATCATCTACGAGCAGAACTCTAGTCTCTTGACAGCACTATATCATTGCAATATTTGCATAGATGCATACATGTGAGGAAAACGGTTCCAGCAGGATTTTTTTCCCCACCAGAACCACTAGTGAGATATTTTGTTGGCTGCAGCTGATTCTTGAAGTGCGCAGTAAGAGACAAAGCGCAGGGTTAGTGACTTTAGTGCGCAAAAAACTGCATGCTTTGTAAACGACGAAGACGTCGGTGTTCCTCTGAGAGGGATGCTCCCGGTGCCGGGGATGGATATCATTTTCTGGAGTATCTTATGGTGGCAACTGAGTAACGAACGGTTCAGGACCGCTGTACCTGTCTCTGTCTCGGTTACTGGAACAAACCGGAGTACTACACTACCATCAGAACTCTACATCCGTGATGTGATGGGACTTTAAACAATAGGAGAACGAATAAAATGGTCTGTTTCACTCTGCTATCAAAATTTCAACACGGGATGAGAGAGCTAATGCGTACTACATAGTATTTTACATGTCCGAAGGACTCTGGAGGCGAGTTCCGTGGCCTGGCCTGACCTCCATTATAACACTAAACACCTAGCTTTGAGTGCTCCTTTCGTATTATACAGGCTTTTAGGTTCAAGGATGCAGTTGTGTAGCAATCAAAGTATTCTACATGCTTTTGACCTCGTGTGGTCATTGTTTGGCACGTAGCAACATTAACTTGTGACTTGAATCAAAACATAGTAGCTTCGTCATTTTTACCGACCTGAATCAAAACATAGTAGCTTCGTCATTTTTACCAAATCCTAAGTTCTTCGATCTGTAGGTATGTCATATACAAACACAGGATCAACTTTGTAGCTTTTACTTAGCATCAAAGACTGCACCCACTCAAATTGTGCTTTGTAGTGTTTTGAGCTGGGGGAGCAATTATTTGAACAAGGCTTGTTTCCACTGAAGTCGATCCGGTCTCGCTGTCTATTGTGATGTCGGCCGTCTGCCGCATTTTTGTGCATCCTCCACTTACTCTAGCGTGAGTTTATTACAGTATTGGCTCTCGCTGTCTCGCTACATTACATGATAATAAGCGATAACAATTATTCCCTCCTTTATTAAATTGTTGTCGATATTGATTTTTTCGCGATGTTTGACCATTTGTCTTATTCAAAAAAATTCTTTAAATACAAAAGGTTCATATGCTATATTTCAAGTTTCTTTAGTGATAAAACATATTCTAATAAAATATATGATATTTTTAAAACTTTATTTGAATAAGACAAATAGTCAACTATAATAAAAAAATCAACAGCGACAATAATTTAGTAAAAAAATAGTATATCTTAGCTGTATCTATTGTGTACTCCAATTCTCCATTCGGCAAAGCATGGGTGAGCATATCGTGAGCTGCTGTGTTGAGTTTGGCTCCTGGACGTGGGATCTGACTTGAAGGAGGATTTGAACACCGGGGCCAAGGGATTTTTTTTAAAAAATAATCATTTTAAATCTATTTTTATATAAAAACAACAACAACAAAGTACAATTAGACATGCGTAAAACGCGTAGCATGTTCGCTGCATAGGACACGTCATTCTGTGTGACGTGTTTCGTGCCACGTCACCTCCTTCCCCGTCTGCTGCCCGCCACGTTGGTTGTGGGTAGATGAAACACACTAGGTAGATGGGCTTGTTTCTCCTGCGGAACATGCCATGCCGCTTGGCGTGTTATCCTAGTACATAGCCAGGCGTGACCACATTCCTCCATTATTCATTCTTCACTCATTCTCTCACCCACTCCGGCAAAATATTGTGGTTCCTCATCGAATCCGGCCAGCACAAGGTGCCATTTGTTCGGATTTCCTAAGGGGTTGTGCTAGAAAGGTATTCCTCTAGTTATCTGGGTAGATGTGTTTTTTGTGGACTATTGACTAGGTTAGATGATAGCTAGGGTTTGGTCAAGTTCATTGTAATTCTAGTTGATTTTGTACCTTACGGCCCGATGTTGAAGGGGTGTAGTAGTGTGATAATGTTAGTTGTTAATTTGCTGTTGATTAAGAGTTACATAGTGCAATATATAAAATTGATGCTTGTGTAGGTTTAAGATGTATCCCAATGTTAGCTCGGTGGATGCTCCGATGCTTGAAGAGTTACCTGTGCCTACGTGTGATTGTTACCGCTATGCCCACACCAAACAATCGAGTCATCCACTAACGACAGCTCGAGCGTACTACCGTTATCCTAATGATGGGTATGTGTATTGTTTTTATCATTAATTTGCTTCAAATAGTATTTGAAATTGATATGTATTGCGAATAATTTGGTAACTCAATGCGGGGTTTTCAATGGATTGATGGTCCGGAGAAGTATGATCGGATGATACTTCTATTTCCCTATGATCATGAGCATAACTCATACATTTGTTCACTCATTGGGTCCCTCCTCTACCGAATCCCCCTATAACAACAAATCAAGAGAAGTTGGCGTTTCTTATAGGCGTATCCGTGACCCACCAATTTGCCACCGTGGTTACCGATCAAAACTTCATAGGCCTACTTGGGTTTAAAATATACCCCATTTTTCCTTTGCAAGACTCCAATCATGGTTCGTTCTCCATTTTATTAGTAGTGACTACAGTAACCTAAACATGAAGAACTTATAATTTTAAATATAAATTAACTACATTTTTTTGTTAAAAAATTAGATTTAAAGTAATTATTTTTAATAAAAAATTCGGACCGGGGACACCACGTACAATGCTCCCTGCTGCTTGTAGGGCTGCAATTTGGAATCATCTCCAATCATCTTAGTTCCATGAAATGAACCGTTTTTTTAAGATAAGCAAAAAGAGGATTGGACGTGGCCTTAGGGCCACCAATTTACAGTATAGTTTGTTCCATTGGATAGTTAGTTTGGACTTTGGACATCCTTTGGATGATGTAATTAAGCAAAATAGTAATAATCTAAAACTGATATAGAAAAGCTATCCTAACGTCATCAGCAGAACAGGAATTAGTTAGAGCATAGTAATATAATATCCTAACTCTGCGGGCTTCGCTGTGGTGTTTCTCAAAGTTCTATTTAAATGCAAATTTATACTCCATCACATATAGTAGTAGTAATAGCATTACTAGTCTGCGCCAATGTGACCTTACTGGGAGGGATATTTCCTTGTAGCATGCAGAGATATTTCTCTGCTGCCATAGTGTAGAAACAAATACCGTATCTCTTTGCAGATAACACGTGTACACCAGCAAGATAACAATCCCAGCATTAGCGGAAATAATGCTTTCGGGCCTGGTGACAGCTAGCCTGTCACCAACGAACCCGATCGTTCCATCGCCGATCTGCCTAATAATTGTTAAGCTTATCACACCGTCAAAAACAGACAAACAGTAGTTTTTTTAAAAAAAACAGACAAACAGACGACGCGCTTAGCTTTGATGAGTGATGAGTCCCGTAGCCAGGCAAAACCCAAACGATTTACCGAAAAAGGGCCCGAGATATTTTCCTCACCTGGCCCACTGAGGCCGGGCGCTGGGCCCCGCCGTGCCTGTCCTGGGCTCCCCAGCTGCCGTATAAATACCGTGCTGCCTCCGCCCCGCCGTGCTTCGCGTTGCCCGCTCATCTCTCATCTCAGACAGCAACCCAGCGGTCTCCGATCTCGGCCGGCCGCCGTGCGCGTGTGTTTTGGGTTACCCTCACTCCTGATCCAGCGGGGTACGGGGTTCAATGGCGATAGTGCGGGTCGCGGAGGATGTCGAGAGTGGGGTGGTGGTGGGTGCTGCCGGCGGTGGTGGCGCGGTGGTCGATGTGACGGAGCCGTTGCTCCAGCAGTGCCGCCGCAAGGAGGACGATGAGGCGGCGGAGTCTAAGATCCGGGACGTGGAGGCCGGATGCGGAGACGCGGACGGCGGAGGGTCGCTGCGGATGGTCCTCCTCTCCACCGCCGTCGCCGTCTGCGGCTCCTTCGAGTTCGGCACCTGCGTAAGGCGCCTCCGTCACCTTAACTAACCTTCCTTCTCGTCCTACTCTGCATTTTTTCCGCTTGCATTGGTGTTTACGATGGAAAACGATGGCCTGGCCGAATGCCACACGCCTTTCGACTTTAGTACTGAAAGACGGATAAAATTAACTACCATGTTGTCAATCCAAAAGGAACGATGTGACTGCAATGTTACTCTGATTACTGACAAGAGACAACTAATTATAGAAGAGGCGCTAGTGATGATGTCCACTTTTGGTACACGTTTTTAACCATTTGGTTTCACATAGGCGTCGAACAAATGAGAACGAACTAAATACTAAAAAGAGGAAGCATGAAAGGTAAAAACGACAAAGGTGCATGGGTTTGCAAAATACAAAAGCACAGTGACGTGAACAGTTCATCAGATTTGGATGTGTCTGTCTCAGAGCTAGAGGACTCTTCTCTAGCTAGAGGACAAGATTTGCCCTTGGCCCATCTGTGATCCACCAGAAAATGTTGTGATCGCTTAGTTTATTCCTTGCGTTGTCAAACTTGATTCACTTATTCAGCCGGGTTTATTTTCAGGTCGGCTATTCTGCACCCACTCAATCAGGAATAGTGGATGAAGTCGGACTATCCATCTCTGAGGTTTGAAATTGTAACATGAACAAGCTTTCTGTGTATATCATCTTGACTTTTACTCTGAAATATAATAAAATGTATCATAACAATTTCCTCTTAACCTAACCCTGACGTGTGCTGTCATTACACATTAACCTGCAGTTCGCAATATTTGGATCTATATTGACAATTGGAGCAATGATTGGTGCTGTTACTAGTGGACGCTTAGCAGATTTTCTTGGCCGTAAAATGGTAAAAAAACCTTAAAGCATACATGTCTTTCATTAGATTCGCCTAGCTTGTTGCTCAATGTATCCCCTGCTTTGAATTGTAACAGACCATGCGGATAGCAGCTATCATTTGCATCTTTGGTTGGCTTTCTATACATCTGGCTAAGGTTTGTTCTTCAGTGAAATGGTTCTTATTTCCTATCTGTTACCAGTTTTCACATCCGTAATTCACCTTGAATTTACAGAGTGCTATCATGCTCTACTTTGGAAGAATCTTTCTTGGCTTTAGTACCGGAGTTCTTTCTTATGTGGTACGAAACTCCTAAATACAAGCACTACACTGTTGAATTATTCTTTCTGTCTGATCACTGCAAAATACTAATAGTTCCTCCTTTACCAACTCCATTTTTTAGTGTGCTGAGTGCTGACACTCTGCTGGATCTTACAGGTGCCTGTTTTTATAGCTGAAATAGCGCCAAAAAATCTCAGAGGGGGCCTTGCAACTTCCAACCAGGTTTGACAACTAGAGAACGAGAGCTGCATACCTTACAGTTAGCTTTGTTGGTGTTTGTAGTTTCCACTGATTGCCTTGTGCATGTGCAGCTGCTGATCTGTTCTGGAAGTTCAGCTACCTATATAATTGGGGCGCTGGTTGCATGGCGCCATTTGGTACTAGTAGGTAAGTTGTGTCCACATCAATGTATACGTCAAATCAATTCTTGCCTGGAAAATACATCAGAATCATGTTGGATATAAATGAGTGGAAATATTTGTACAGGTTTAGTGCCTTGTGTTCTGCTTCTAGCTGGGCTATTCTTCATTCCAGAGTCGCCAAGATGGCTGGTAAGACAATTCTGCCTTAGCTAAATGTTGTGTGAACATGATTTCTAGATGTTTCTCTGGTGAAAATAAAATCAGGTTGCCCATGGTTTCCTTGCTTAAATAATGGTAGTGCTATCTCTACAATTCTTTTCACAGCCATAAAATGCGTGCATAACTGAACATGACAAAGGAAACATTCAGTTACATAATCATTCTAGTGAAGCTGACATTAGACTTTTTATGCTTGAATCTTTTGCATTGTTTCTCGCTAATGCATTTTAAAACATTTTTTTTCTCGAACATTATGCATTTTAAAACTACAGGCCAACGTTGGAAGGGAGAAAGAATTTCACACTGCATTGCAAAAGCTGCGTGGAGAGGGTGCTGACATATCCGAGGAGGCAGTTGAGATTAAGGTTGCATTCTGTTTTAGCAAAATGTCTCGATTGCAGTTTATAATGTAAAAAATATTTGTAAAGATTTATTTTATTCAGGAATATATCGAGTCACTCCGTAACTTCCCAAAGGCCAGGCTACAAGACTTGTTTCTGAGCAAAAATATATATGCAGTCATTGTAAGGAATCACTTCTTCAACTACATCTATTAAGCAATATTATTATCGTTTGTTCACTGAATTTTGAATTTGAGCCATAGTAAAATCTTGTATGCACAGGTGGGCGTTGGCTTGATGATTTTTCAGCAACTTGGTGGGATAAACGGTGTTGGCTTCTATGCAAGCTATATCTTCACGTCTGCAGGTATGCAAGTAAATCTTTTATGATGCTTTCTTTTCCTAACAGTACTTTATGAATATGTTGATTTTATCAAAATCTCAGGATTTTCTGGAAAACTTGGAACCATCTTGATTGGCATTATTCAGGTTTGAGATAAGCCGCTTTATATAGTATAGAAGTTACTAGTTAGAACATTTTTGTTTATAACGCTGGTCATTTCAGATTCCTATTACGTTGTTCGGGGCCATTCTCATGGATAGGAGTGGCAGACGGGTCCTTCTGATGGTATATTTATGCTACAAAGCTGAGATGATGTTTACAAAGAAAGAATATTAGATAGAATGTTTTTGTAAGATCCTTTTATGATTTAGGTCTCCGCTTCTGGAACATTTTTGGGCTGCTTCCTGACCGGCATATCATTCTACCTGAAGGTAACTATAATCTTTTGAAGTTCCTAATGTAGCATGTAGAAAGGAAAAACTTTAAACATAATGACACAAATTAGCTAAATGGTTATCTCTCAGAAAGCTACTGGTAAAAGGTTCAGCTCATGCTTAGTACTAGTATAAGCATGGTGAGGACAATGTTTTCTTCTTTATCAGTATAATGGTGGATGCTTAATCCTTTGTTAGGCACAAGGACTATTTCCAGAATGGGTTCCCACATTGGCCCTTTCGGGCATACTGGTAAGGACATTTAATCTCGGCACTTATATATATTTGTTTATTTGCAGTATGAAATGTTCAAAGAGGATCTTATCCTTTATGCATTATGAAATGTTAATCCACTTGAAATGTCAAAGGAGGATTGATACATTCAAGGAGTACAATATATAAGCAACATATCATGAATTTTCTCTTTGTAACATGACATCATCTGTAATGATGCTGCTTTTATTTGGAAATAGGTGTACATAGGGGCATACTCAATTGGAATGGGTCCTGTCCCTTGGGTTGTCATGTCTGAGGTAAAGTGGCATCTCGATTGGGTTTACATGATTTTGTTACAAAGTTGTCAATGTTGCAGGAAATAAGCTGGTGATTTACCTTTATCAATTTGCTTGCCTTCAGATATTCTCAATTAACATGAAAGCAATTGGTGGAAGCTTGGTGACTCTTGTTAGCTGGTTTGGTTCATTTGCCATTTCTTACTCATTCAGCTTCCTCATGGACTGGAGCTCGGCAGGTAAAGCACCTTGCACTATTGCAGTTCTCCCGAACTTTCACTTCTCTTTTACACTTTGTAATTAAAGAAAATGCAAATTTTTGTTACATTTTCCTAATCAGATGCATAATTTCATGCTCAAACTTCTTCATGTTCTATACAGGGACCTTCTTCATGTTCTCTACTGCAAGCTTGATCACTATACTATTTGTTGCGAGACTAGTACCTGAGACCAAAGGAAGAACACTCGAGGAGATCCAGGAATCCTTAAATTCCAAAAGATAGAGGATGCAGTACTAACTAGAGGAGAATTCCAAGATGGAAAGGGATATGATACACGTTCATCCGTCCTGCCTCAACGTGCCTCAATTGCGGTCTTCTGCCCATTGCAGAAGATGAATGAAGGAAATTTTTCGCCTTGGCTCCCTTCGCCTGTATTCCCCAGTCCCCACCTTGCGGCCTCCATGTAGCCCTTACTCTGTAGTGTGTCCGTCCTCTGTAGCTTATGGATGATGCAAATTGAGATTATGTACCATGTTCCTCCAGATTATAGAGCAGTAAATAAAATCCCCTAACAAGTCTTCCTGGGAAGATTACATTTCAAAACAGAATGACTATCTTATGAATTATGACCAGCAGATAACAACACAAACTAAACGCAGTGTAATTACTTGTGTTGCACGACAAATTCCTGGTAGACAACTGCTAAGAGCTTTCAAATTATGAAACCATTCCAAAAAATGTTCAAATTAAAAATTCAATCCAACATTTTAAAAATACTTGAAATTTAAATTA
>JAUNZO010002756.1:0-62278 GCA_031894775.1 Chloris gayana
GTTTCTATCTTATAATCGTATTTGCTGTGTTGTGCAGCTGCACAAGAAAATGGGCCAAAATCTCTTGCATTCCTGCCCCCAAACAGCATTTAGCTGGCCCAGTTATCCCCTCAACGCCCAAGCACATTAGGCTGAAGAGCAAATCGCCCGGGCGATCCCGTCCCTATTCGAACTCACAAATCTTTGTTCTCATTCCAATCAATTACTCCCTCCGTCACAATTTATTTACATTCTACCTCTGTTTCTGTGTGTTCAGATTCATATCGTCTTCCATGAATGTGGATAGTCGCTATATCCAACTTCATAGCATTTTTTATGAATATAGTTGAGAGCGTTAAATATTTTGGGACGAAGGGGGAACACCACACTGGTGTGGCATGGTGGACATCGGTAGCAACAAATCAGCTAGGTAAGTGCCTCCTCTTCCTCTTTTTGCAATATTTTGAAACATTTTTTTAAATTAAGGGTTTATTTGATTGATGCCTAAATTTAACTTAATGAATCAAATAACTTAAGAGAACGAATCTTGTGCTCCCAGCACTTCTTGTGCTACCGTGCTCCCAAGGTCCAATAGCCGCAGGATCCAAGATCAACGGATCGAATCTGTGCAGGCACAATACATCTAGCACATTTTACACAAACACCCTCATCAGATGATGTTTGGGAAAACATTTTTCAATCAAGTACCCCTTCCTTTTCATCCTCTCATTTTAGCTCCTTCCTCTGAATCTTCTTGTTTCTCCGTGAGCGAGCGAGGCGATTTAGTCAGGCTGCCGCGCAGCGAGCGCCGTCACTCCCATCGCCGGCAAACTCTCTCTCTCTCTCTCTCTCTCTCTCTCTCTCTCTCTCTCTCTCCCCCTCTCTCTCTCTCAGATCTGTATCGATGGAGGTGGTAGTTGTTTCCACATCTGGTAGGGATTTCCCATTCACCTTGTAATCCGTACTATGTTATAAGTGATTTACTTGTTATTTGATCAAAAATAATTTTAGCTGTAGCCGAGGCCTTTTATTTCTGTAATTTTTGTTAATGACTTTTAAGAAGTTAATGGTACATCCACACTATATATCGTCTGATCTATTGCTGAGATGTGTGACTTATATAATATAAATTTAGGTTGTTGCTTGATGTCTGAAGATGTTTTTTTTCCAGTTCAAGAGATGCACTACAAAACTCACGTGCCGGGTTTCATATGCACACAAGGATGGCAAGTGCACAACAAAGAACATGGCATGTTATGAACAATTATGTTCAGTTCTGGAGAAAATAGTCCAGTTCAATTGTTTCACATTTCTCATACACTTGTTTCAACTGTTTATTTTTTATACAGCTTTCTAATGCTATTTGTACACTAATATCTGGATTGAGGTTGTTGTTCCCACACCTTGAGCCTATGCTGACTTTAGTGGACAATTGCAGCAATTTTTGACCCATTTTCCTTGCATGTTTAGTTGTTTCAGATCCATCTAGTACACGCTTACAGCTGGTTCAACTGTTATTTTTTGATAAAAAGAAATTTTAGATGTAGCTGACATCTTATTTCTGCAATTTTTATGAGTGACTTTTGAGATGCCAATGGTAAATCGACACTCCTTGATAGATTAATAAGTAGCTCAAGTAGCACAATTTTTATGTTCTATTCCTTATCTCTTGTTAAGTTTTCAATTGATTTAGTGATTAATAAGTAGCTCAAGTGGCACAATTATCCTTGACAGATTGATGTGGTAGTGCATTCATTCTTCATTTATCTAGTGCAAAAGTTTGTTGAGTTCCAGATTTAGCCATTGGCTGTGATTAGAACAGCTTCTTACAGTAACAGATGTGGCTGCAGGTACGCATATTAATTCCCCCGTGCGCAGCTGCGATAATATCAGTGACAATCACAATCTTACCATATATGCATAAATTAGTCATGAATATTCATTGCACTTGACTGCAAAGAGTTGTGATGCAGCTTATCTGTACTTGCATTTTTCTCTCGCAGGCAAAGAGCAGTGTTTCTTTCAGATGTCCCATGACAAAATGCAGTTACCAAGTGATCGGCACTGATGATTATGTTCAAGAATAGGGAAAGGCCTTGTGAATTTCATACTAGTGTTAAATCTGTATGGAATGGGAGAATTATCTCTTTGTATATCTCAGTAGTACAACTGATGGGCAAATAATAGTTATTGCTATGTTCTTCTCCTTATTGTTGTTACTTAAGATATTACGCAACCTTGACTGCAATTATGTTGGCTCTCAAATATGATTGTCTTTTTTTATATCCACGTATCACTTGCATCTACTCTGGGTTAACGCTGCTATCATGTTTTCAGTGGCACATTGAAGTTTCACCTTAGATTTTTCAACTGAGGCCAAATAAGTGTTCATCGTGTGTTGGCACAAAACAGTGGCAGTAAGTGCCAACTTATCCACACAAACAAGTGCTTGACATGTTATCAAATAAAAAAACAAAAAACAACCGGTGCTTGACAAAACATGTCAATACAGGCAGGGAGGAAATAGCAGAACTCTGCATGACATTGTAGGGACTGATACACCATACATTTATAATTTTATTTCCCTAAACAAAGTAGCGACCACATATATACATATTCACAAGGTAGCATCCAAACAAGAAGTTTTCAATATGACAACCAGTGGTTCCTGTTTTACAAAATATACAAAAACTACTTCATTTCCACTTAAACACCTTTCTCAACAGGTTAATAACTTCATGCGCCCGTTCCATCATTTGACGCCATCAGTTCAGCAGCACCAAGTTGAGACAAAACAAACATGTTCTGCATGTTGCAAAAATAGTAGCAACATATTAAAGCAAATAATAAGTATTTAGTTGAATATACCACATAAGATTTTCCATGTTTAAGCTAACCCATGTGATCCTCCCGAGCATTTTTTGTGCTTGTTAACCTAAAAGAAAACAAAAATGTATTTGTTAGGAGATAATACACATGTAGTAGGTTCTAGTTTGGACTCATGTTTTCTTACCTTTTTTTAGTCTTGGCGGTAGATGACTGCTCAGATCCACGCTTGAGTCTCTTGCCATTCCCTTTGTGTGTACCACATCAGGTGGATACACACTGATTTCATCTGGAAACGTTGTTCCAACAAAAGATTCAAACTCTTGAACCTTACTTATATTACTAGATGGGCCCATATTTGACATATGATCAATGGCATCATCAATGCATTTGCGGAAATATTTCATTTTCTCCTCACTTTGCTTAGCAACATTCATCCCTGATTTAATCTTACTCCAAGTCTCAGAATACAATTTTTTCATGCTTGGTGGGAGAGATGCGCATGATCCTTCTAGCACATGCCCATTAACATCAAAAGTAACTTTATGGGTGGCTGTTTTAGTCCATCTATGTAGTAAATATTGGCTAGGAATTTCATTGCATCCAGCCCCCTTTAGGACAAGAATGATGTGACAACAGAGAATGCCAATTGATTCAAACAACTTACAGGAACATCGTGCGACCTTTGTGCTCATATTGTAGTGAACCACTCTGACCTTTCCAGTTCCATCACTAATTGTTGTAGTACGTTCATCACCATCTTGTACCAAGCTTTGTATATCACATTTGTCCCTAGCAGCCACTACCTCATATTGGAAAAGGTCAAAAATTGTATGAGTGTAAACATTCCTAGCATGACTCTCAATACACCAAGGTGTTTCTAGCTTGGGAATGGAATGTTGGGTGGTGTTGTCCTTTAGCAGCTCCAATTGTCGTTGCTCTTCTAGAGCTGTTTCAAATCTGATCCAAAACTCAAGCAAATGAAGCCGTCGGTTGAGAAAATGTCGAAAAAATGCATTTTCACTTTCAGACCTTGATGTAGTTCTAAGTATTCCACCAAGTGAGAAATCCCTGAAGTAAGCAGGGATCCATGATTCCCGCATCTCATATTTATCGCTCAGCCATGAATTATTTTGAAGACCGAAATAAAAAATTATTGAGGACCATCTGGCCTCAAATTCTTCAGGAGCCTCCGAACCCCACACACATGTCATGAACCGAGAAAGGAAATCACTATTCTTGATTAGTTTTCGTCCAATTTTTTCAGGAAGTTTGTTGAGGATGTGCCACATACATAATCTATGTATGGTTCCTGGCAAAATAACTCTAATAGCAGCCCTCATGCTAAGATCCTCATCAGTTATAATAAGTTTTGGTGCATCCCCACCCATTGCCATTAGGAAACTTTTGAATACCCATGTGTATGATTCAATTTTCTCATTCGGTATAAATGCAGCACCAAAAGTGACACAACATTTGTGGTGGTTGACTCCTGTGAAAGGGGTAAATACAAGGCCATACCTGTTTGATCGATATGTAGAGTCGAAGGAGACAACATCACCAAAGAGTGAATAATTCTTTCTGCAAATTCCATCCGCCCAGAAAATATGTGTCAATCTATTCTTGTTATCCAATTTGTATTCAAAGAAGAAGGATGGATTGATCCTTTGTTTTTCTTTCATGATGTCAATCAATATCTGCCCATCACCGCATGCTATTGCTTGCTTAAAATCACGATCATAGTTCTGTATATCCTTCTTCGTGCACCCAATGTTTTCGGGCCCTCCCATCTCTACACTTAGAAGACGAAATGCTGCGGATGTTCCAAGAAGTGCTTTGTGGCATGTGAATAGTGCAGTCCTCACCTCAGCACTTACTTCTCTATTTGATCTTAAAAATTGTGTTTTCCTTGGTGAAACAAGTTCATGTGTGTGGGATCGAACAAACCTAGCAACCTCATACTTGCCATCAAGTCTTCTCTTGAATGCAATCATGGCCTTACATCCACATCTAACAATCTTGAAATTTCTTTTTGGTTTCTGCTTCTCACCATTTTCATTCACCTTTTCTTCGTCCTTCTTCCACCCTTGCCTTGAACAAACAAATCGCTTCCACTTCTCTATGCCACATTTATCTTTATGTTGTGTTGAAGTACGAACAGAGAAACCAACATGATGCGCATATGTTTTGTAGAACATCTTGCCTTTTTCCCAGCTATCAAATACCATGCCAATTGCAGGCTCTAAGCTGGCATCACATTCAGGCTCATAGATTTGCCCCTGGATGGAAATGATCAGATTTAGAAATTATGACCTTGTTAATTAAAAATTCACAATATACATACATAATATGGAAGTTTACACTCTCTGTCTGGCGTTTTGTAACCATCTATGTCATCTTCGCCAAACCCCGTTTCACCCTAAAAAAAAGAGAAAGTAATTAATATCTATGCTTCGTATTCCAGACCAAATTAGCAAAGTAATTACACCAACTTACCATAAATTTGCTACTAGCATCATCTTCAATTTCTGATGGGGTTGTTGAACCAATACTCTGCATTACACTCTCCATTTTATCCACAGCCTGTTACTCTGATAATAAAAAGAAAGTTTAACAGTTTGCAACCTGGAATCGACCAATCCTTTTGTAGTTTTTTGGTGATTAATTTATTTATCAGCTATCCTAAAAAAAGAGTCGCAAAAAAAAGCTATCCTCGAAAAAGAATCAGACAACCAACATTCAATTGATTTATGGTGGAGGTCATATAAACAGTTAGATACCTTCAAACAGTTGCATTGAGAGAAGTAATTCAAAGTACATATTGGCAAATTTTTATTCTACACTGGGGTGGATCTACTGTATCTTCCTCAACAGTATAAAACTTAATGAGCAAGTTTAAGTATTGTGCCCCTTGTTTGTTCCAAGCTTCCAGTCGGAAAATAAAATTGGGGACATGCATTTTAATTCCATGAACAATACTTGCAGTAAATAAAATTGCAGTTGTGCAAGATGGTAGCACGCATGCTTAATCAATGTAGGTTGCAGACTTAGGAAGCCAATAAAACAAAATAAAACAGTAGTGCACTGGATTATCAGCCTATATGCAACAAGAACTCTATTTGAAATTGCATTTGTAGAGCCGTAAGAGCATTTTAATAGTTGAAATTGGTCGATGGAAGCACACATCGCAATCTCTATTTCTTACCAATCGAAGCACACCATAGAATCCCAACACCACCGGCAGGCTGCTTTCTGCCTTTCACTTGTTCTTTCGTACACGGCGAGGCGAAGACTACTGTAACAACAATGTAGAACCCTAACACGAAATGTACATCAGGAAGATAGTGGAACAGATTAAGTTTGGGAAACGAAGGAGGAGGGAGAGAAGGCAGAGATGCGGAAGAAAAAGTACCAGAAAATCTCACGGAGCAATTGCTTGTCGAGTCGCCATTCTACCCGGGAGAGAGAGAGGAACGAGTTCTTTCTGGAACTTGCTGGAGTAAAAATGAAAAGATGTACTATTGAAGGGGCTTAGGTGCAAATATACACAGGAAGACCATCCTTCGTAAATTCGATCCGTTGATCTTGGATCCTGCGGCTATTGGACCTTGGGAGCACGGTAGCACAAGAAGTGCTGGGAGCACAAGATTCGTTCTCAATAACTTAATTGTTCGAACTTAGTTGTTGGGATTTTTAGCCAGTTTGCGCGTTTTATCAAGAAAGGAACAGAAAAAATACGAAAATTTGACTATGCCACACTCCAAAAAGCAAAAAAAAAAAAAAAAGGATAGAAGCACAGGCACGATACCCTCTAGAAACTTACCTATTCCTTCCTGCCAGCCAGTCAACTGGTGCATCACGGCCTACGTTGGGCATCTGTGAATAACTGAATTGTCTGCAGACAGAAGATGATCCCAATCCTCAAGATCAAGATAGTGACTGCACAGGACAATGATGCTTTGAAACTTACACTGTCTTGGCACATGTGTGATTGTGGGATGTCAGTATACATGAAGCGGGTCAAAAGTTTGTTGCAGGTAACCTCGTCGAAATTAGAGGAAGAGTGAGACTTGAGCATCTGGACTCGAAGAGCTTCTGGTAGGAGTATCTTTTACCATTCAGATCAGAAGAGGCATGTCGTCCGTGCTTACGTATTCGGGAGTCCGGAAACTTCCCCTGCTTGGACGACCAGAAATCCCCGCCATATATAGCCCTTCCACCTCGACACGATCAAATTAACAAAGCCCAGAACAGACCGGCACCAGACGTTGAAGCCTCTTCCAAGCTTCGCCAGTTTATTGCACCTCTCACGCATTCGCGCCTCCAAAAAGACCGTTATTAGCGAAGATATGGGCAAGACCGTGGTGCTGTACCCGGGCCCCGGCGTCGGCCACCTGACGCCCATGGTTGAGCTGGCCAAGGCGTTCGTGCGGCACGGCGGCGTGTCCGTCACCGTCGCGCTCGCCGAGCCGCAGGTCAAGACCGGACACTTCTCCGACGCGGTCGCCCGCGCCGCCGCGTCCAACCCGTCGGTCACCTTCCACGTCCTGACGCCGCCCGCCCCGGCGACCGACTCGTCGGCGTCGCACGGCATGTTCGATTACCTCTCCGCCATGAACGCGCCGCTCCGGGACCTGCTCCGCTCGCTCCCCGCGGTCCACGCGCTCGTGCTCGACATGTTCTGCAGCGGATCGCTGGACGTGGCCGCCGAGCTCCGCGTGCCGGCCTACTTCTTCCTGTCCTCCGGCGCCAGCTTCCTCGCCGTCCTCCTCAGCGCGCCCAACATGGAGGCCACCATGGGCAAGCGGTTCTCGGAGCTCGGGGACTCGATCGTCCGCGTGCCCGGCGTTCCTCTGTTCAAGGCGACGGATCTGCCCAGAATCTTGCGCGATGATGATGACACCACCCGGGATTTTCTGCGCATGGCCGAGAGGATTCCGGAGTCCAACGGGATCCTCGTCAATACATTGGAGTCACTGGAATCGGGGGCTGTGCGCGCTCTGAGGGACGGGCTGTGCGTTCCCAACCGCGCCACGCCGCCTGTCTACTGCATCGGGCCGTTGGTCTCGAACGGAGGCGGAGACAAGAAGCACGAGTGCATCGAGTGGCTGGACGCGCAGCCGGACAACAGCGTCGTGTTCCTCTCCTTCGGCAGCATGGGATCGTTCTCCAAGCAGCAGCTCCAGGAGATCGCCGCCGGCCTGGAGAAATCGGAGCAGAGGTTCCTGTGGGTTGTCCGTAGCCCACGCCGCGAGGACCAGAAGGTCGGCGACCCGCTTCCGGAGCCAGACCTGGACGCGCTTCTGCCCGAAGGATTCTTGGAAAGGACAAAGAACCGGGGGCTTGTGGTCAAGTCGTGGGCGCCGCAGGTGGAGGTGCTGCGCCACCGTGCCACCGGCGCGTTCATGACGCACTGCGGATGGAACTCGACGCTGGAAGGGATTACCGCGGGGCTGCCGTTGCTGTGCTGGCCGCTGTACGCGGAGCAGAGGCTGAACAAGGTGTTCATCGTGGAGGATATGAAGCTGGGCGTGGAGCTGAAGGGGTACGACAAGGAGGTCGTGGAGGCCGAGGAGGTGGAGACGAAAGTCAGATGGGTGATGGATTCTGAGGGAGGAAGGGCACTTCGTGAACGTGCGGCGCGGGAGAAGAACCGGGCAGCCGAGGCGCTCATGGAAGGAGGACCGTCTCATGTTGCTTTTGTTGAATTCCTGAATAGGCTGTAGGGTGACACTCAGGTTTGGAATGTGTTGCATGTGACTTTGATTCGTGGTGGACCTCGTCACGTTGAAAAATAGTATTGCCTCTATTTTATCTTATATATATTAATTGGAGGTCCTTTTTGTGGCCTCCACTAATCGGAGGAAAATCGTAGAAATTCTCACGAAAAAGCAAAACATAGTCATCCAATGAATATTCAATAAATAGTAGTCATTGGATCTAATATGATATGGTATAAATTACTCATCACTGCCATTATAAAAATATACCAAAAATACCCAAAATATTTTTCTTTACAAATTACCCACACATCGATCTGTTGTTATTGTCTATCTATTTGTTGAATGTGCATTACATTACATTAAATATATGTGGAATATATGCGATCCCATATCATGCATAGATAGAAACAAAAGACATCACAGATGATATCATGCCTATTCTTGCCAACTAAAGTTGACACGCCATCCTTGATACCCGATATGCATCCTCGTTGTCTTGCTATCCTCGATCCCGCCCTTCCGTGCGGCAACCATGTCGGCAATCAAGTTGCTCAATGGCACGGAGCTATCCAGGTCGTCCTCCTTATCGGCACCAGCAAGGGCGTTTCAGTGGTCCCGATCTTCTCAACACCAAGCAGCTTCACTTGAAGATATATAACACGTTCGGCAGCCTTGCCATCAGTATGGCAACGTTCATCCGACCATATCGTAAGGAACACCTGGCCTAAAGCTCTAGGCAAAGGCACAGGTAACAAACGACGAGGAGCTTTCGAGCTGTACTATACAAACATAAACGGTGGAGATCACGTACGATAGTGAATTGTGTTTGCAAGGCCTGATCTGGGTTAATCAAGGCAGCGCAAAATTAACCGTGGTTCTGCAAGAGATCGGAACATGGAGCTAGAACGAAACCGTTATATAGGACAAGCTTGGAGATTGGATTATCAAGGTAACTATTTCAATATATTCATGTTTGATGTTTGAACCCCATTATTTGGAATTCAAGGCTCGAGTCATATACATGCACATACCTCAGCATCACCGGACATGGAGTACTCCGAAGCTGTCATAGTAATAATAATGTGAAGGAAAGAACAACAATATAGGCACGCTGCATGCAAACATGTCCAGATCCGCATTGAAAAATATTTTTGTCACAGATTTTCTATTCTTGAGATTGATTTTTTTATATACAAAAGTTAATCAGATTACAATTCATGTGTTTTTTGTCCTACGAGTGAGCCGTAGGGCTTTCCGGATCCGACCAAAGCACTTCATGATCTTAGCGAAATTTCCCGGTCAACCTAAGGACATAGTACATAGCTGAAAGTGTCTAGGACGACGGTCCTCTCATTAATCCGGTCGGCGTGGCCTCTTCTAAGCACGACACGTTGGTTTTTCCCATCGTGGATTCCTCCCGAAGAAACATGTAGCCCTTGTGGGAGCGATGCCGAGCGCTGCCGTGTGCGTGCTTCGCTTTCTGTGCACTCTTCGTGGCCTCATTCGGCTTTGGCCCATCCCACTGGGTAGCCCGTTCACCACCATGCAAACGCTGCCATCTGCTTATCCGGCCCGTTTCGTATTGCCCAGCGCGAGATGTCGGTTGCTGCAGTCGTATTTGTGTTGGCCCGTGCGAGATAATGGCTGCAGTCCCAAGCTCACTAAACTGGCGTGGCGGAGCACGCCCCTTGCCCAGTCTTTATATATCCCTGAGATGATATAATCATTGGATCTTCAACAAAAGGAAAGATATAGCCTTCATTCGTTGCTATTTGTTGCTATCTATCCACTAGTTCTGAAAACTGATTACTGATATTGCTGCAGTTGACAAAATAAGATTTTTATATTTAAGAGTTTAAAGTTTGCATAAATCATCTAACATGATCATAAAATAATTTCATATCCTAAATGTTGAAATATAGGTAATTTTTCCTTATATTGAACTTACATCTCAAATATTTTCTAGCCCGTGCTGTTGCACGGGTTGATAGGCTAGTTCTACAAACTGCTGTCGGAGGACATCATTTCTTGATTTTTGCGAAGGCGTGTTTTGCACAGAAACGCAGCCTCCAAAATTCAACTTTCTGCTGACGTCTTTAGGAATGTCAACTCCAGGACGTTCTAAGTTGGCACTTTGACTACAATATATTCTGATGCGCATGACTGAAAGGTCAAATACTATAAAAGTATTTTCCATGATGGTCTGATGGAATGTTAGTGAGACATTTTTTCTTGGACAGCGTGCACGCGTGAGGAGGTCTGCTCGCAAACCAATTTCAAACATTCTTTTTTTTTTGTCAAACTTTCACATCCGAAACTTTCTATTTTATGAAAGTTTTCCAACAAACTTTGGTCAACAAACATAGGAGCAAAAGTTTCCCAGAAAGTTTTGCAGCAAACTTTGGAGCGAAAGTTTACCCACAAAGTTTTACAACAAACTTTGATAAAAAAAAACTTTGAAGCGAATGTTTTCTATGAGTTTTGCAACAAAATTTTGGATAGAAAAGTTACCATGAAAACTTGAGTAGATAAGTTGTGATCAAACTTTGCAATAGAAAGTTGTTAACATAAAACTTTGAGTAGAAAAAGATTGATCATGTTGATTTGCTAGGAAACGTCCACACGCACGTGCGTGATCAAGGAATCCCGATGTCGTGGTCATAGAGGTGAGTGTCATCTGCTAATATCTCCTCTTAGCATAGTTGCTACCAACATGAGTTGTAATCTTTATTAGCACCTCTGATTTTGATTTTTTTTTCTTGCTGATCGGTGGGAAATTGACAACGGGGTAAACCTTCGCGTCGATACTGTGTTTTCTGACCGTAGCACCGTGTGCTCTTTCCTGTTGCACTGGCCTAGCAGCGACCATGCAGATGCCCGAACGATCAGCTCTGCATTCGAGTATCGCACAGACGATGCATGGAACACTTCGCTCGATCGTCATGCGCTCCTTCGAGGAAGTTTCGCTGAAGCGCTCATATCCAGTGTCACTGATGACGTTCTTCTTCCACAATATGGTAGCGTGGCGGCTAACCTCACCCACTCAGCGGGCTGCTAATGTGTCCTTTTTATATAAGTATATTATCTCATTATCTGAACCTTAGTAACTCCGCTCAGTGCGTGCCAAATCATTCGTGACGTCTTGGGCGGGCACCTGCATGAGCAATCCAAATGGGATTAGGATCGTCCTCACGACGCATTTATATACTGCGTGCTCATTGTTTTTGGAATCAAATCGAAAAACATCTCAGTCCATAGTCCATTTCAATCCAAAGCCCTGTGAGCAGAGTTGCGCACGTTCCCGGTACAGATAACACCTGCGGCAGCAGCAGTCTTTGATTCGGCGGCGAGCCATGAAGAAGACCGTGGTTCTGTACCCAGGCCTCGGCGTCGGCCACCTGACGCCGATGGTCCAACTGGCCAAGGTCTTCCTCCAGCACGACGTCAACGTCACCGTCGCGCTCGTGGAGCCGCCCGTCAAGTCCCCCGACTTCGCCAAAGTGGTGGCGCGCTCCGCGGCGTCCAACCCGTCCATCACCTTCCACGTCCTGCCGCCTCCGCCCTCGGTGCCCGACGTTTCCAACCCGGACGGCACACCCAAGCACCACGTCATCCAGATGCTAGACTTCCTCAGCGCCATGAACGAGCCTCTCCGCGACTTCATCCGCTCGCTGCCGGCCGTCGACGCGCTCGTCATCGACATGTTCTGCGTCAGCGCGCTCGACGTCGCGGCCGAGCTCGAGCTGCCCGTCTACTTCTTCTACGCGTCTGGCGCCGGCGACCTCGCCGTTTTCCTCAACATGCCCAGCGTCCATGCCCGGATGACCACGAGTTATAGTGAGCACGTCGACTCTGTGCTCTCGCTGCCTGGCGCTCCCCCGTTCAAAATTTCGGATTTGCCCGCAGACGTTACCAAAAACGATAGCGTGGCGGCCAAGCTCATCTGGCGCATGTTCGAGCGGATGCCAGAATCCCACGGGATTCTCATCAACACCTTCGACTCCCTGGAGACTCGCGCGGTGACCGCTCTGAGGGACGGGCTCTGCGTTCCCGATCGCGCCACGCCGCCTGTGTACAGCATTGGGCCGCTGGTCTCTGTTGGAGGCGGAGACAAGGGGCAAGAGTGCCTGGAGTGGCTGGACGCGCAGCCAGACAACAGCGTCGTGTTCCTCTCCTTCGGGAGCCTGGGCACATTCCCGAAGAAGCAGCTCGAAGAAATTGCCATGGGCTTGGAGAAGTCAGGGCAGAGGTTTCTCTGGGTCGTGCGGACCCCGCCCGGCGACGATCATAAGCACGGCGAGCCGCTTCCGGAGCCAGACCTCGACGCGATCCTTCCCGACGGGTTCCTGGAGAGGACCAAGGAAAGAGGCCTGGTGCTCAAGTCCTGGGCGCCGCAGGTGGACGTGCTCAACCACCGTGCAACGGGTGCGTTCGTGACGCACTGCGGGTGGAACTCCACGCTAGAAGGCATCATGGCAGGGCTGCCGCTGCTGTGCTGGCCTTTGTACGCGGAACAGAGATTGAACAAGGTGTTCATCGTGGAGGAGATGAAACTCGGGGTAGAGCTCAAGGGCTATGATGACCAGGAGATGGTGGAGGCTGAGGAGGTGGAGACGAAGGTCAGGTTTATGATGGATTCTGAGGGAGGAAGGGCACTCAGAGAACGCGCGGCATCGAAGAAGAACCAGGCGGTCGAGGCGCTCAAGAAAGGAGGCTCATCTAATGTTGCTTTTGTTGAATTCCTGAATAAGCTGTAGGCTATCACTCAGATGTTGAATTTGTTGTATGTGGTGATTTGATTCGTGCTGCACCTCTTCGTCATGTATTGACTCTTGTATTCATGCACATGGTCAGATAAACACTAGTGAGAATTAACCAACGCTGTCTCTATATGGTACCGTGGTATGCAAATGGATTAAATCTTGGTTGGCATATCAAGAAATTAAATAAATATTGCCACTAGATATGGTGAATTTGATACACATTGCACCTAAAGATGATTGGTTGGCTCAAAATATAAAATAAATAGTTCAATAACTTGTTTTTTATAACTTGGAATTTGTTAATACAATTTTACATGACTGCCTTCCATGTCACAAATTTATCACAGGCTCAAGCAACTGGTTAGAGAAGGTAGTCCCATCTCTCCTATGATCTGCACGATGCATAATATGCCCTGCATAGTTCACATAATGTGACGGATGGAGCGCTACACATAACCTAACAATTATTACAGATTTTAGCAGTACAGATTTGTTGATTAAATAATCTCATAATAATTCATAATCATCAAAATTGGAGGAGTACAAACAACTTCTTTGTATAATAAACGAGTGATAAGTCGATAAATGTAAAAAGAATTACAATTCTATTTATTGTCTATATTGAGGAGGCATTTGTATCATTACTATGGTATGTTTAAATAAGGTAGTTCAACATTCATAAAATATTAATATATTCCAATAACAGTGTTGCTAATTTTGATAGTATTTTATGTAAGTAATATTTATAATATGTTGTGATAGCTTGTCCACATTTTATAATTTAACATTCAATAAATAAATGTTCATTCTAGGTTGCTGTAACGTTAAAATGTCCTCCATTTAATTGTTGTATAAGTTATAAAATATTAATATGATCATATTTAGTTATGTAAAAAATTACAGTCAATAAATTGGTATAGGGAGTTTCTAAAAATCTATATGAAGTAACAATAATTGCTTCCTCCAAGAGTTCCCAATATATAGTTGCTAACTAGTACTATATCTACTTGTTTTGTGGGTTATAGCAGCACGTTATAGAAATACTAGCAACTGTGCACGTGCGACACGCACGTGTTGTACTACAAACTTTGCTATAGACCAAGCTTGCATAGATAGCATTGATAATGATATTAATAATAATAATACAATAGTTGAATCAAGTCCACGACACCAAACACAAAATTTTTTTGCATCATAAGTCCAATTGAGAAAATTTCAATTAGCATGATTATATCACCAATGGACCACACGAGACCGCTTGGCACCACACCATCGCAATCACGCACCTTGCACAACACATGATGTTTCTTCGGTAGGTTTTGGTATACAAAGTCATAAGGATCTATGACATATTCTTTCCCAGTATCCACCCTGTAGGACCTATACCAAACCTCTGTAGAATCACAAGTAAACATTATTGGAATTATATAATATTAAGACATATATGTACATCAAAGGCACTGAAATAAAATCATTATCGTGACATCTATTATCCTTTGCTAGTCATCATAGTGCTAACAACTTGTGATGCCATATAGTATTAAGACAGATATAATGTGATTAAACGGAGTATGAGAATGTTAAAGATCCCACTTATATTCAGTCTTTAACTTTGCAAAAAAAAAAGAAACAAAACATATGCATATGGAGAAAAAAATACTGTTTACCTTTTCAATGAGCATTTCCGTTGATGCAAGACTTATTATCTCGGAAGCATTGAATATAAAACAACCGCAATTGATTGCACAATATATTTTATAGAATAATAGCAATAACTAACAAGCACAGATATTACAGATTATGGGGTTTCAATTATCAGAATGTGCCACAACATAATTTATAGTAATTTTAAGTAGTAGCAGTGCATATATCATATATCAGTTCAAGGAGGTTGTGGAAATAAAGAGCTTCATGCTACTGTCGTTGAATTTTAACAACTGAGATAAATAATAATAGTACCTTTGCCAATAAGTATCCTTTCTTCATCATCTTCAGGAATGTCATCATGTCGGTGCACATGTGGGTCCAAGCAATCAAGATCCTCCTCTACCAAGTAATTTTCGAGATAGCTTAGAATATATATATATATGAAGATATTGCTCTAGCGAGTTATTTAAAATAAAAATGAATACCGTCATCTAAATCTACTTCCTCGTCCGGCTCCCAGATATGGGAATCAAATGCCACTTGATGTTCATCGGGCTTCCTTGGATTAACTGACGGCACTACAAAACCTTTCTGATATTAGATACAATATCAATATATATTCTATTCAAGTAGTTTAGAATGGTATAGACTAACCAGTGGTGTTTGGTGTTGCAGTCAACTCTTCCTTCTTACGCTTCCTATATTCGCACTGGTATTCTCGTTGGTACTTACGCATTTTGGCTTTGATAGCATCCTCTTGTGTCACGCACCCAAGCTTATTTTCAGTAACCGTCTCATCAGTTTTAATTGGATCAAAGGAATCATTCCTATGTAGCCAACTGTCATCATTTTCATGTGCGTCAACCTTTCTACAATTGTGAAAAGGTCCTAGACTTTCAGCGACCTCCGATATGACACATACCTGTGACTGTTTGATATCGCCTAATGAAAGGTCAATTTGGGTATTAGTGATGCAACTTGTTTGCAAGAAAATAGAATGAGGAAGTGCGCCGGCAAATTAACCTTTTTGAAGTTGGTATCTGGCATTCTTCTCGGCCTTTTTACGTTCTCTGTCGCTTGGATCGTTCATTCGAATCCCTGCGTTTTGCCCCGGCAAGTGCGGCGGTGACTACACATTAAGAATAGTTTTCTTAACATTCTCGATATACGATCATACACAACAAAGTTAATGAACGATCACAAATAATCTACTGCGATACACAAACAAATAACGTCGCCTTTGATCATGATTTTGTCCAGTTTACCTCCTTTACGGGACCTTGGGGTCAATGAGAGCGCCTCATTCGACCTTTTTGCTCCCTGAATCTCTTAACTCGTTCTATGTTCAATTGACGTTCCTTTTCCTCCAGAGTCTCCACTATGCAATTAAAAATATATGTAGTTACAGAAATGTGATGAATTCCATACATCATATCAAGACTGATAGAAACTAACCTTGCTTATTCACAATATTTGTTTGATCCACAAGAGGTACTTGTGAGGTCGCGGTTTGTAATTTAGGATGGCACTGATTATTCTTTCCCATTGTTTCCATTTAGAACGTTGGCGTCCTTAGCAGCCACGTTTCTAAATTATGTACAAACAAACGGGAGCTCCTCTTTCTCTACAACATCATGGTTATGACAATTCACACAGTGGTCTAAACAAACCTGAAACAATATTGGACGATCATATTTTTTCAATTATTTAAGTCCATAGCAAAATTAAACATGCACAGCTTGAATAAGTTGCTTGTTCAGACCACATATATTATACGAAGAACAAGTTTTTACTGCTGTCTAAAGGCATAAATTATGAGCTGTACATATTTGTTCTCCTTCAGCCTGCTAGCATATTGTAGGTGGAGTTAAGAAATCTTTGATCCGGACAAAATTGATGATGCGTTCCATGTACCCAAATTGAGTCTACACGGAAAAAACTAACAATACAAAATGCTTCTGGGAAATAAGAGCTCCAAGTATGCAGTTGGAGGCTGCTGGCATCGTATTTGCGTGAATGACTAATTTACAGCAGAGGAGTGACGAGGAAGAGTAACCTGCGCATAGGACGTAATAATCAAACGTCGTCTTGCCTGTGCTACAGAAGATGTCGTCACGGACGAGCGTGTGGCAGAGGCCACAACACGGCGATTCCCCGTCCTGATCTTGGACACAAAACCCTATGGTCTAACAACACAACTCCAAGGCCATGAACCTTTGATATGACGTCATCGCCACTGTGCATCTTTGACACAAATCACGTCGTCGTCGCCGTTCCCCGGTTTGATATTCGGCACAGCATGCCACCGCTCCACCCTGCAATCTCCACGCAGGGATGAACCTTTGATCGGACGTCGCCGCCACCGTACCCAGCCTGAGATCTTCGACACAAATCACGTCGTCACCGCCGTTCGCCGGCCTGATCTTTGACAGAACTCACGTCGTTGCCGCCGTTTGTGGGTCTGATCTTCGTCACAGCTCGCCACCACTACACGCTGCAATCTCCACACAGAGTGTTTTGGATCCCACACAGGGTGATTTGGGTTCCTAAGATTGAGCAACGGGTATGGAATTGTGGGGCAACGAGCAATAATGAGTATGGAAAGGTTAGAGCAAAATAGAAACGTGATTTGAGACGGAGTACAAGTGCGCACGTAGGGTGATTTGGGTTCCTAAGATTGAGCAACGAGTATGGAATTGTGGGGGCAACGAGCAATAATGAGTATGGAAAGGTTAGAGCAATATAGAAACGTGATTTGAGGCGGAGTACAAGTGCGGGTTAGGCCAAACACAGGTGAGAAAAGAAATTATGGTCAGCCTCCTCAACACATGGTACCATAAACTTTTGTGATGCGGTGTAATGGTGACGTGGACAATTTGTGGGACCAATTTTGATCTGACGGTGGAAGGTTTGATGGTAAGACGAGATCTATGATAGATGGTGAGGGTGGGTAGAAGATCACAGGTAGGAAACGAAAATCATACAACTCGCTCCTTATAGTATAGATTTAAGGGTTGAAAGTTGGTTGCTAAACATGTGCCAAATGTAGCAACCAAAATAAACTTTTTAGGGAGTAGATATTAGAAACTGTTGGAAGGATAGTTTTGTGATATATTCGCTAAATATAGTTTTGGGAAGTATGGATTACCAATAACCTTGCTAGTTTAGTCCTCCGTCAGCAATGTTGAGCGAGCATCAGAAGCTGTCGGTGGACTGCAGAGGCCTTGGCCGCGTGGCAGAGGTGTTACCGTGCTGGCGAGCGTGCCAGGCATAGATGAAACCGGAGGTACTCGTGTCGCTTGAAGATAACCAGTTAGGCCCCGTTCGTTTCCACCCTCTAAAATTTAGATACTTGTCGCATCAAAGAGAATCTTACTATTTAGTAGTAATTTTATTAATTTAATAACAAAACCTATGTCGCGACCCCTCTAATTTGCGAGACGAATCTAATGATCCTAATTAATCTATATTTTGCTACAGTGATGCTACAGTAAACATCTTCTAATAACACTATAATTATCCTCGTTGGATTCGTCTCGTGAATTAGATAGAGGAGTCTGCAATTAGTTTCGAGATTAGACTTTATTTAAGTACTTCAAAATGATAAAATTCTCTTTGATTTGACCCCTCTAAAAATTAGATAGAGGAAAACAAACAGCCCCTTATTCAATGTCTCTTCGCATGGAGGTACCCGTGCCGTGCTCCATATATTAAAAGGGAAAATGCCCCTGGAACAACCCGGATGCGCTGCAGGCTCCGGACTTTTCAGCCAGAGCACTCGAGCAGAGTTGTTTACCTTCCCAGTAGAGCAGAACACCTGCAGGAAAGAGACCTTTGATTCGGTGGCAAGCGATGACAAAGACGGGAGTTCTGTACCCGGGCCTCGGCGTTGGCCACCTGACGCCGATGCTCCAGCTGGCCAAGGTCTTTCTCGAGCACGGCGTCGGCGTCACTGTCGCGCTCGTCGAGCCGCCCATCAAGGCCCCCGACTTCTCTGCCGTGGTCGCGCTCGCGCGCGAAGCGGCGTCCAACCGGTCCATCACATTCCACGTCCTGCCGCCGCCGTCCTCCGCGCTCGACGGTTCCAGCTCCCACGGCACTCCCAAGAACCACTTCGTCCAGGTATCCGACTTCCTCGGCGCCATGAACGCGCCGCTCCGTGACTTCCTCCGGTCGCTGCGCGGCCTCGACGCGCTCGTCATCGACATGTTCTGCTCCAACACGCTCGACGTCGCGGCCGAGCTCGAGCTGCCCGTCTACTTCTACTACGCCGCGGGCGCGGCCGACCTCGCCGTCTTCCTTCACATGCCTAGCTTTCATGCCCGGATGCGTTACAGCGACCTCGGCGACACTCTGCTGTCGTTGCCGGGCGCTCCTCCGTTCAAAGCCTCGGATTTGCCCGTAGAAGTTATCACAGACGCTGAGACGACCAAGCTCATATGGCGCATTTTCGAGCGGATGCCGGAATCGAACGGCATTTTGGTCAACACATTGGAGACGCGCGCAGTGCACGCTCTGAGGGACGGACTGTGCATTCCCGACCGCGCCACGCCGCCGATCTACTGCATCGGGCCGCTGGTCTCGGGAGGAAGCGGAGACAAGTGGCTGGACGCGCAGCCGAATAACAGCGTCGTATTCCTATCCTTGGGCAGCATGGACACATTTCCGAAGAAGCAGCTTGAAGAAATTGCTATTGGCTTGGAGAAATCAGGGCAGAGATTTCTCTGGGTCGTGCGAACCCCGCACAGCGAGAACCACAAGTTCGGTGAGCCGCTTCCGTAGCCAGACCTTGATGCGCTCCTTCCCGTTGGGTTCCTGGAGAGAACCAAGGAAACAAGCCTCGTGGTCAAGTCGTGGGCCCCGCAGGTAGAGGTGCTGCGCCACCGTGCGACAGGCGCGTTCGTTACGCGCTGTGGCTGTGGGTGGAACTTGACGATAGAGGGCATCACGGCGGGGCTGCCGCTGCTGTGCTGGCCGCTGTACGCGGAGCAGAGGCTGAACAAGGTGTTCATTGTGGAGGAAATGAAGCTGGGCATGGAGCTGAACGGTTACGACAAGGACATTGTGGATGCTCAAGAGGTGGAGACGAAGGTCAAGTGGTTGATGGATTCTGAGGGAGGTAGGGCACTTGGAGAACGCGCGGCTTGTGAGAAGAACTGGGCGGCCCAGGCGCTCAATAATGGAGGATCATCTCGTATTGCTTTTGTCGAATTCCTGAATACGTTGTAAACTGTCAGATCTTTTGAATAACATATTTTTCACAACAAAAAATGTTCTACACGCATTACTCTATAAGTTTACAGAATTTTATAAATTTTAGAGTAAAGAATTTTTCGAACTAGCGAATAAAGAAAAATGTTAAACACTAGCGCTAGTACTACTGGTGCACAAGTGGAGTGAGCGCACCAATACCCCTACATGAACATGTATGTGTGTGCCATGTACTGCACCACAGTTCAGGCGATACGACAGGTCAAGACGAACTAGGTGGACCCGGCCCCGTGCGCTGGTCGTTTGGAAGCTTCTCAGTCCAAGCGTCATTGGTGACGTTGGTGTTCTCCCCAGCCCCCATCCCCGGCCGCTCCTCACACAGCCCCATCGGTCCATCCTCCTCTCGTCCACGAATCTGACAATGTTTTTTCTCTCTTTTTTCCTCTCTCAGAGCGTAACATGTTGAAGCAGTGGTTGATGTTTTGGACACGTAGTCATCAACCTTCAATCTTGTTGTTTTCGTCGTGACGTCGGGCTACACCACAATGCTTGAAGCAGCTTAAAGTTAAATTTTTAATAGAATGCTTGAAGCAGCTTGACGCCGGCCCAACCAAGTTACTACCGAGCTTTCTTTGCCCAGATCATTTGGCCATTTGCGGGGCCCACCAGCATGACTGGTTAAATCGGAACTTGGATTGTCCTCCAAGATCACAATACATTATATATACTGCGTGTTCACTGTCTCGAGAATTCCAAATCGAAAACATCTCAGTCCATTTCAACCGAGAGCCCTCGAGCAGAGTTCCGGTCCAGCAGAACACCTGTGCAGGAGAGGCCTCTGGTTTCGGTGCCGATCGAGCGATGAAGAAGAGCGTGGTCCTGTACCCGGGCCTCGGCGTCGGCCACCTGACGCCCATGGTCCAGCTGGCCAAGGTCTTCCTCCAGCACGGCATCGACGTCACCGTCGCGCTCGTCGAGCCGCCCATCAAGTCCCCCGACTTCTCTGCCGTGGTCGCGCGCGAAGCCGCGTCCAATCCGTCCATCGCATTCCACGTCCTGCCGCAGCCGTCCTCCGTGCCCGAAGGTTCCAACTCCGACGGCACGCCCAAGCACCCCATCGTCCAGGTCTTCGGCCTCCTCCGCGCCATGAACGAGCCTCTCCGCGACTACCTCCGCTCGCGGCCCGCCGTCGACGCGCTCGTCATCGACATGTTCTGCTCCGACGCGCTCGACGTCGCGGCCGAGCTCGAGCTGCCCGTCTACTTCTTCTACGCGTCGGGCGCCGGCGACCTCGCCGTCTTCCTCAACATTCCGAGCTATATAGCCGGGATGACCACCAGTTTCGAGGAGCTGGGCGAGTCTTTGCTCTCGTTCCCGGGCGCTCCTCCGTTCAAAGCGTCGGATTTGCCCGCCGAAGCCATCAAAGACACCGAGGCAGCCAAGCTCGTCTGGCGCCTGTTCGAGCGGATGCCAGAATCCGACGGTATTCTCATCAACAGCTTCGAGTTCCTGGAGACGCGCGCGGTGACCGCTCTGAGGGACGGGCTGTGCGTTCCCAACCGCGCCACGCCGCCGATCTACTGCATCGGGCCGCTGGTCTCGAGCGGAGGCGGCGACGAGAAGCACGAGTGCCTCGAGTGGCTGGACGCGCAGCCGGACAACAGCGTCGTGTTCCTCTCCTTCGGGAGCATGGGCACCTTCCCGAAGAAGCAGCTCGAAGAAATGGCCATCGGCTTGGAGAAGTCCGAGCAGAGGTTTCTCTGGGTCGTGCGGACCCCGCGCGGCGAGGACCACAAGTTCGGCGAGCCGCTTCCGGAGCCGGACCTCGACGCGCTCCTCCCCGACGGGTTCTTGGAGAGGACCAAGGAGAGAGGCCTCGTCGTCAAGTCCTGGGCGCCGCAGGTGGACGTGCTCCGCCACCGTGCAACCGGCGCGTTCGTCACGCACTGCGGGTGGAACTCGACGCTGGAGGGCATCACGGCGGGGCTGCCGCTGCTGTGCTGGCCGTTGTACGCGGAGCAGCGGCTGAACAAGGTGTTCATCGTCCAGGAGATGAAGCTTGGGGTGGAGATGAGAGGCTACAACGAAGAGACAGTGAAGGCCGAGGAGGTGGAGACAAAGGTGAGATGGGTGGTGGAGTCCGAGGGCGGCCAAGCGCTCAGAGAACGGGTGATCGCAGCGAAAGACAGAGCGGCCGAGGCGCTCAAGGAAGGAGGCTCGTCGCATGCGGCTTTTGTCCAATTTTTGAAAGACTTGGAAGCTGTCGGTCGTCCGTGAACGAGCATGTCGTATTTCTGTACTGTAGAAGCGTATTCTTCTTGTCTCTTTACCGCGATTGGAGATGGCAAGGCACAAGGTTTAGCTACTAAGACATGTGTTGACAACTGTATGTTGCATGCATGATTGTATATTTGCTTCATTTCAGTTTTATTGCAGCATGATTGTACATTATATTCTATGTAAGTTTTTTTAAGGATGTGAGTGCGGAAGAGATAAGACGGACTCCAACGGATGACCCATCCAACACCTCGTATCGAAAATGGATCTTAAAAGACTGAAATGTAGCCTCCAACGTCCGACCCATTGTTCGCGACCCATTGGCTTCCACCGCCACCGAGCGTGTTTGTTTAGCATTGTACGTCCCACGCCCGCGTCGACCGTCGCATCCATGTCCGAGCTCCTCCCTCGCTCGCTCGTCCGAGCTCCATTCTGGCCATTGCCGCACCCTCCTGCCCCGCTCGAGCGCTTCGGCCGCCATATTTGTGACCGCCAAGGTCAACACGTCCACTTGACAGGGTTGACCCTCCAAGCCGACTGTCGCTCGCCCTCCCGCTCACGGCCCGCACAGGCGCTACAGCTCCAGTCGACCAACTGCTTGCATCTAGCCCTCCACACCTCGTCGTCCTAGCCTTCGGGCTCGCGGTGCCCATCCCAAAGCTCCGTTCAACCGGGAACGGCCGAGTTTTCGGCAGCTGAGCGAGCACGCGGTCGTGGCTCAGGACGATGTTGACCCCAATTTCGGCATCCCATTGGAGATAGTTATTATTGAGCAATTTTACGGTGCACTACAATTAATGTGGGCCATTCGTTCTCCCTAATCCAACGATCTAGATGGATTGTTACCACTTGAACTCCCACCGTAATAATAAGTGGTAAATTGAAGTGGTAACAGGTGCTAAGGATATTTTGAAGACAAAATTATAATGGTATTTTGTAATTATACAGACATTTCAGACTAAACAACTAATAGAAAAATTAAATTAAATTTGCTTAGAAGAAATGAAAAATCTCTAATCATTTCTGCTTCATCTCCATTGCATATTGCCGCACGGACTCGTTCCTGGTGACCGCATCGTCCACCGCCGCCGCATCCATGCCACTGCCGCATCCTTGCTGCCGCCGCACAAAACGAAGCCGCCGGATCCCTGCCGTTGCCGCACAAAACAAAGCCGATTCGGACTTCCGCGCCATCGTGACCACCTTCCCCATGCGTACGAGACGGGCGGCGGAGGAGAAATGCGCACGAGACGGGTGGTGGAGGTGGCGCCGTCCAAGACGCGCACGGAGAATTACCTCGGCGCAAGCTGTGGATGGCAGCTGGGTCCTCGTGTGCCCGTCTCGTCCACACGCGCGGGTACGTGTCCGCCGGCGCGGAAGACGGAAACGGCCACTGGCACCTGAGTCTGTTTTGGATGACGGAGAATTACATCGCGGTGGCAACTTCATAATTAATTACAATTTGCGTGAAATTAGTTTATTAACCTTAGTAATCAATGATCAGATTTGTCTGTTATCACCTTTGAGCTCCTAGTAGTAAAATGCACTGTAAAAGACGTCTTATTTTTGGATGGTGCCTCTTTGATCCTCGGAGTGATTACCTAGTTATGCATTTGGGTCTCTCCAATTTAAGTCTCCACCATTGGAGATACTCTAGCCTAAACCGTAGGTAGTGCGCTCGTCCACCGGAGCCCCAGACGTGGCGAACTCTACGTGACGTGCTCGCGCAAAGTGTGGTGGTCAGCAATCTGCTAGCCGCTGGGCGCTGGCTGTTGCCGTGGCCCAATTCAACAGAGGCTGCCGGGGATAGCAACCAGGACAGGATCGGCGAGTAATGGACGGGAGCTACCTGTCGGTGCTGATCGATTGTGCTCTGAACATTGGCCGTAGCCACAAAACTTGGGAGTATCTGATTAGCCATGATGGTAGTGATGGCGCAACACAACTGCAAACTTCTTTCTCTAAAGGAGGAAAGCACCAGAGGTCCATAACAAAAGCCTACAATTAAGTCACATCTCTTTCTCCCGATCTCATCTGTTACTTTCGTGCTAACAGAGTCCGCTCATGTGGACTTCAGATCCGTGTCATACAAGCTTCAGCTTCTTTGATACTGTGGACAGTGGATTGTTCATTACGTTAGTAGCTGTATTTATTTAGGCGTTGACGGGTTGAGCCAAATTAAAGAAGACAATGACGACGAGAAGGACGAGCAAGAGGTCAGCCACCACCCTCCCGTTCCGAAGCTTCAGGAAAACGTTCCAGGACTGTCACGGTCACGGATGACGTTGTTATAGCACAGCCACTCACCCGACACCCGGTCACCCGTCCGGCCCTCCCGTCTTCTCCACCACCTGTTTGGCTGTACCACAGCGCAAGGTGCTTCCTGGCATGCTAGCACAGCAATAATTTCGATCCAGCCATGAGCATTACTAGTGGACCTACGGACGTGTGGTTCACGGTTGAAGCACGTACGCACAAGGGCCCAGACAACTTATTCGCTTCTGTTCTCAAGCCCAGACTGCCAGTACATTTCCCCCATTGATCGCACTAAAGCATTTTATTTCCATCCAGAGAAACTCGAACTCGAACACACACACACACTCCCGCCACCTCACGAAGGATGAAGAAGACGGTGGTTCTGTACCCGGGTCCTGGTGGCGCCGGCCACCTCACGCCGATGGTCCAGCTCGCCAAAGTCTTCGTTCAGCACGGAGTTGCCGTCACCGTCGTTCTCGTTGACCCGCTTGTCAAGTCCCCCGACTTTTCTTCCATGGTAGCCCGTGCCGCGGCGTCAACTCCGTCTGTCACCTTCCACGTCCTCCCACAGCCGCCGCCTCCTTCCGCGGACTCCAGCTCCGACTACGTCGTCAAGGTCTTCCAGTTCCTCGCCGCCATGAACGCGCCCCTCCGCGACTTCCTCGGCTCGCTGCCCTCCGTCGACGCGCTCATCCTCGACATGTTCTGCGTCGACGCGCTCGACGTCGCGGCCGAGCTCAAGCTACCAGCCTACATATTCTACGCGTCCGGTGCCGGCGACCTCGCCGTGTTCCTCAACATGCCGAGCACTCGAGCGAGCATGGACACGACCTTCGCGGAGCTCGGTGACTCGGTTCTTTCGTTTCCCGGTGCTCCGCCGTTGAAAGCGTCAGACTTGCCGTCCGAATGCTCAGACAATAGCCAGGGAGCCAAGATTGTCTTCCGAATCAACGAGCGGATGTCAGAGGCCGCCGGAATTCTCATCAACACCTTCGACTCTCTGGAGACGTGCGCGGTGCGCGCTCTGCGAGACGGGCTGTGCGTTCCCAACCGCGCCACGCCGCCGGTCTACTGCATCGGGCCGCTGGTCTCCGGAGGTGGCGAACCGAACGAGCACGAGTGCCTCCGGTGGCTGGACAAGCAGCCGGACCACAGCGTCGTGTTCCTCGCCTTCGGTAGCAGCGGCGCATTCACCAGGAAGCAGCTTCAGGAGATCGCCACTGGCTTGGAGAATTCCGGGCAGAGGTTTCTGTGGGTCGTTCGGGGCGAGCGCAGCGACGACCACAAGTTCGGGGAGCCAATTTCGGAGCCAGATCTCGGCACTATCCTTCCCGATGGGTTCTTGGAGAGGACCAAGGACAGAGGACTCGTGCTCAAGTCCTGGGCACCGCAGGTGGACGTTCTGCGCCACAGGGCAACGGGTGCGTTCGTGACGCACTGCGGGTGGAACTCGACATTGGAGGGCATCACGGCCGGGCTACCGCTGCTGTGCTGGCCGCTGTACGCGGAGCAGAGGCTTAACAAGTGTTTCATCGTGGAGGAGATGAAGCTCGGCGTGGAGATGAGGGGCTACAACGAGGAGCTGGTGACGGCCGAAGAGGTGGAGGCAAAGGTAAGGTGGGTGATGGAGTCGGAGGACGGGAAGAAGCTCAGACAGCGGGTGGCGGCGGCGAAGCGTGCAGGGGGCGAAGCGCTCATGGAAGGCGGTTCATCCCGTGCTGCTTTCGTCCAGTTCTTGAAGGATCTCGACAGCAATGTTCATTCTTGAATGGGGATCATCTCCCGTCTGCAAATGTCTTATTTCTACCAAAGTGGTAGTGGCACGCTTCTGTTTATCAAGAATAAAAAAAGGGTACGCAACTCCGTACTGGCGGATGGACGCAGTCTGGATTGTCTGCTCGTGTTCATATTTTTCGATTATTTGCTGACCGCAACAAAAATACAAAATTACTTGTTCCTCTATCTGAGGAAGACGTTGAACCGAATAGAAACAAAGTCTTTTCGGGTAGTCCCATACTCCCATATTTTTCTCATGCACCCACTAAAGATTATTGTGGAAAATAAAATAATCTATCTAACCATTGATTAATATGAAAGTGAAAATTAAATAGAAAGTAAATTAGATTTGTTTTCCCCAGCCCCACAGAACGCTCCTGATCTCGTCATCGTTTTTTTTTCATTTTGAGTGAAACGCGTCGTGTAGGGTTTTTTTACATTAACTTGCTCTAGCTTTATTCATTCAACAACGATCCAACTGCATCGCAGATCAACAAGTTTTTTACAAACTGTGAGAATTGATCCAGCCAAAGACACGGCTGGTCTGGTTCCCGACTCAATCCAAAATTAGCTAACTCATATGCACAATAATTATAAGATCTAGGACGTAATAAAAACTCAACATTATTAAAATTTAGCTGCACAAAAGTTTTGACCTCTCTGAATAGCACACCTCTTGGTGAATAATCAAAAGAATTCCCTTTCATCGCATGCACCAAATTTGCACAATCTGTTTCGAGTTGTAAATTTGTCATACCTTGCTCAGAGCAAGCCATTAGAGCTTACACGCATTCGTTTCTGCGCACAGGGCATCATGAACAACTGCCATCTTTTCTGCTCCTGCTAGAATTGGTTGGACATCAGATGCTGTAACAACAAAATTCCAGGCACCTGTTTTCTCCTTTCCCCTTAGGGGGGGGCACAACACTTTGCTCTATTTTGCATACCGACCTGCTTGGATTTATTTTGCAATCTCATCACATCTATAGGCATAAGAATAGCTTTTCGGATTACCTCATCTGCGGAAGGTAACTTTTCACTTGCATTGGCCTTATTTTTGGCATCCCACCATGCCCACATCAGCAGGATGGTTTTCAATTGAAATTCTGGTTGCAAAGATAAAATATGTTGCACTACCTTTTGACTCGAAGACGTCTCAAGTAGCTGCAATCTTACAAGTTCAATATCAAAAGCATGCCAGCACTTCTTCACCATCTTGCACTTTAGAAAACAATGACCACCGTCTTCATCTAATCGCCAGCATACAGGACATCTAGTATCAACTTTTACACCCCTTCTCGCAATGGACCATCTGAAAGGCAAGCTATTATAAGCTACCCGATATAGTAAATGCTTTATTTTCGGTGGATATGAGAGAGTCCACAGCTTGAGCCAATTAACAGGTCCAATTTCAGTTGCCATTGATGAACTTCCCTGTTGTTGCTTAGCATCACGACCTTGTCTGTCCTCTAAAACATGATATACTGTGATTAAACTGAGAATACTCCTTTTGTATCAAAATGCCATGCCAAGAAATCATCCATTTCAACTTTGATTGGAATTGCTAGAATAAGCTTCACGTCTTCCTCCTAGAATAAATTCCGGATCATAATAGAATCCCAAGTGTCAAGTACTTCGATCAATTAGCTCGGAGACCCGACTAATAAGAGTTTGACCTCTAGGTGTTATTGGCCTTCTTGATATACTGTTAGGAATCCAAGGATCCAACCAGATATTTATATGCTGCCCATTGCCCACTCTCCGGATTAAACTCTCCTTCAAGGCATGTATGTCTCGGATGATACTACGCCATGAATAGGAGATACCCTTTTCTTCTTTCACACTTAACAAATCACCATTCGAGAAGTATTTCGTCCTAAGGACTTGGGCGCAGAGTGAGTCGGATTCTCCAATAGTCTCCAACTTTGGCGTGCCAACATCGCCAGAGTTAAACATATAAGGATCTCTCGAAGTCGCACCCTCCTTTCTCCTTTTTTTACATAGCAAATTCCATAACAATCAATGCATTTTATTTTCTTTGTCCTGTTGTGCCCACCAATAACAACACACTCGTAGTGCTTATCTCCTCACACGAGTTTTAGTGAGATCAAAGCAACTCATAGCATATGTCAAAATAGCTTGGGCAATGGCTTTAATTAAGATTTCCTTCCCTGCTTTTGAGAGTAGCTTTTCTTTCCAACCTTGGATCCTTTTCCATACATGTTCCTTCAGATATGCAAAGGTTTTTTACTTTGATCTTCCCATATACAACGATTGCTGTCAACCTCTCCTCCCGGGCAATTCAAGAAATCGATGGTCGACGACGTGCTTTTGTGTGGCGGGGCACGGAATCGGTCTCGGGGGTAAATGCCTAGTCGCATGGTCCAAAGTTACCCGCCCTAAGGAACCGGGTGGACTTGACCTGCCGGATCTCGTCACCATGGGATATGCGTTGCGGCTACGCTGGGAGTGGCTGAAGCGTACCCAACCCCAGCTGGCATGGGTCGACTTGCCCTCCACGACGGAGCGGGCAGTGCAAGCAATGTTTCGAGGCTTCGATGACGGTGGAGGTCGGCAATGGCGCAAGAACCCTGTTTTGGTCGGATCGTTGGATCGATGGCTCTTCAATGCAGCGGTTGGCGCCGGACGTTTGAGAAGCGAGTACTAGACAAGGTTCGTAAAGGTCGCACGGTGGCGAGGCCCTAGCCCAGGAACGTTGGATTGATGACATCTCCGGCTCGCTCTCGGGACGGGGCATCCGACAATATCTCCGCCTTTGGGATCTTATGCAGGAAATCACGGTCGATCCGCAAAGAGAGGACAAATTCATATGGAAATGGACCCAAAATCAGCAGTACTCGGCGGCCTCGGCTTATAGAGCTTTCTTCATTGGGCAGTGCGGAATTCCGGGCACTAAGGAGCTAAGCAAAACAAAGGCCACGCCGCGCTGCAAATTCTTCTTCCGGCTTGCCCTCCTGGGTCGCTGTTGGACCTCCAACAGACTTCAGCGTCACAATTTACAAAACAATGGACTATGCGCTCTATGCGACCAGCATCCGGAAACCATTGAGCACCTACTCCTGGGTTGTGTTTACAGTCGTGAAGTCCGGTTCGGGCTCCTGCGCTTCTCTGGACTTGAATTTCTAACCCCACGAGCATGCCTCGCCACCGGCAGATTGGTGGTACTTAGCAGGAAACAAGTACGCAAGGAATCGCGCCACGGATTTGATACGCTGGTGCTCCTCACTTGCTGGATGATTTGGAAAGAAAGGAACGATAGAGTCTTCAACAATGCCATGCGTCGGGCAGCTCAGCTTGCGAGTTGGATTAGGCAGGAAGGGAAACCGTGGGTTTCGGCGGGCTACCGTCTGTTGTCGGATTTTCTTCAGCCTCGCCTCTAGTCGCGTGTGTGGTCGCTCGGATCGGGGCCTGTCCTGGACCTGAGCCTTTTTGTTTCCCGCTATTTATTCCCTCTTAATGAAACACGTGCTAACGTGAAAAAATCTTCCCATATACACCGGTAAACCAAGATATTTTTCATTCCTTGCTTCAACGCCAATATTTAAGGCTGCAATGATAACTTGTTTATCACTATGCCTTGTATTCTTGCTGAACATGACCGATGATTTCTCCTTGTTTATGATCCGACCTGAGCAGTCTTCATATAATTGTAGAATATTTTACGGACATTGTGCACTCGCTTGATCAATTCTCAAAAGTAGCAACGAATTGTCTCGCAAACAAAAAATGATTTAGGCTCGATGCTTCTTGGCACACTTTTACTCCTCTCAATTCACCTCTCCTTTCTGCAAGCATTTAATAAAGTAGAGAAACCTTCTGCACATATTAAAAAGAGATAAGGTGAAACAATCTCCAAAAATATAAGCATTTGTTGACTTTTAGAGGTTATGTTTGACCACTCGTCTTATTCAAAAAATTTGTTAAAATTTTATTTATTTTGTTGGAATTTATTTTATTTTTAGATATGTTTTAAGTACGTCTTTTTTATTTTTTATTTACATATAATTTTTGAATAAGACGAATGGTCAAACGAAGAATCGGAAAGTCAACAAATCCTTATATTCTTGGACGAAGCTTATATTCTTGGATGAAGGGAGTATTTAAATACCCAATCTCATGTTCGTACACCTTTATTTTAGCTGATGTAGTGTTGACAATGTGCGTCCTTGATCTCCTTCAACGTGGATAGTATTGTAATGAATGGTTGCGTGTATTCCTTGGAATGTAGAAGCTGTAATTGTTTGTTCCATTATGCAAAAGATGTCACGACTTTTTTTCTATGGATCTCGTCGGTTTTCTTTTAATCTATTACGACTCGCTTGTTTGCTTCAGCAAAAGGCTCAGTGCTCACTGCTCAGTACGTATCACGGTTCACGGGTGTCGTTATTCGCACAGCCACAGCCTCTTGCTCACCAGTCACCACCACCGCCACCAGCAGGGGGCGCACTGCTGCCAATCCGTCCTTATCTGATTCCTTTCCACGGCAATTCGATATCTGGACCATGCGTGGTTGTTACTCTATTTGATTCCGCGGTGGCGCTGAGGAACCCAAGCCGCTCCTGTTATCCTCTGCCTGACGCCCAGATTGCCCAGGGCATTGGGCTATTCGCCGCAGCAGCATATCCGTCCAGAGAAACTCTACACGAGTGCACGTCGCCGCCGCAGTGCCATTCCCGGCAGTTGGCTTTGTAGCGAAGCTATGAAGAAGACCGTGGTTCTGTACCCGGGCCTCGGCGTCGGCCACCTCACGCCGATGGTCCAGCTGGCCAGGGTCTTTCTCCAGCACGGCCTCGACGTCACTGTCGCGCTCGTCGAGCTGCCCGTCAAGGCCCCCGACTTCTCCGCGGTGGTGGACCGCGCCGCGGCGTCGAACCCCTCGGTCACCTTCCACGTCCTCCCGCCTCCGCCCCCTGCTTGGGATGACTCAAGCTCCGACAACTTGCCCAGGATGTTCAAGTTCCTCGCCGCCATGAACGCGCCTCTCCGCGACTTCCTCGGCTCGCTGCCCTCCGTCGACGCGCTCGTCCTCGACATGTTCTGCGCGGACGCGCTCGACGTCGCGGCCGAGCTCAAGTTACCGGTCTACAGCTTTTTCGCGTCGAGCGCAGGCGACCTCGCCGTGTTCCTCAACATGCCGAGCACTCGAGCCAGCATGGACACGAGCTTCGCGGAGCTCGGTGACTCGGTTCTTTCGTTTCCCGGTGCTCCGCCGTTGAAAGCGTCGGATTTGCCGCCTGATTGCTGCAACGATAGCGATGGGTGCAAGGCCCTCCTCCGCATGTTCGAGCGGATGCCAGAATCCGATGGTATTCTCATCAACACCTTCGAGTCCCTGGAGACGCGCGCCGTGCGCGCTCTGAGGGACGGGCTGTGCGTGCCCAACCGTGCCACGCCGCCCGTCTACTGCATCGGACCGCTGGTCTCGGCAGGAGGCGAGCAAAAGGAGCACGAGTGCCTCCGGTGGCTGGACGGGCAGCCGGACCAGAGCGTCGTCTTCCTCGCCTTCGGTAGCGCGGGCACACTCCCCAAGAAGCAGCTCGAGGAGATCGCCACTGGCTTGGAGAAGTCAGGACACAGGTTTCTGTGGGTTGTGCGGAGCCCGCGCAGCGAGGGCCACAGGTTGGGCGAGCCCCTTCCGGAGCCGGACCTTGACGCGCTCCTTCCGGGCGGGTTCTTGGAGAGGACCAGGGAAACAGGGCTCGTGGTCAAGTCCTGGGCGCCGCAGGTGGACGTGCTCCACCACCGTGCCACCGGCGCGTTCGTTACGCATTGCGGGTGGAACTCAACGCTGGAGGGCATCATGGCGGGATTGCCACTGCTGTGCTGGCCGCTGTACGCGGAGCAGAGACTGAACAAGGTTTTCATCGTGGATGAGATGGAGCTCGGCGTGGAGATTTTGGGCTACAATGAGGAGCTGGTAACGGCAGAGGAGGTGGAGACGAAGGCCCGGTGGGTCATGGAGTCAGAGGACGGCAAGAAGCTCAGACATCGAGTGGCGGCGGCGAAGCATGCAGGGGCCGAGGCGGTAAACGAAGGCGGTTCATCCCATGCCGCTTTCGTCCAATTCTTGAAGGATCACGACAACAATGTTCATTCCTGAATGTTGAATGGGGCTCATCTCCCGTCCAGTGTCCAAATTGTTTAAGAGCTGCAGAAACATGGTAACAATAATGTTTCTTTTCAACCAAAGTGGACCGAATATTGGATGGGCATTGTCTAGAGTGTTTGCTCGAATAATATTTCTTTTATTTTTAAAATAAAGTATCTCTTCTTTTATAACAATTTTAATCGTCAATTTTATAAAAGAGAAAATAAACCATGGCAAAAAAAATTTATAGAAGAGACACAAAAAATCCTTTTATAACAATCACAAAAAACATTTGTTCTTCTATCTCTTGCCATGTCACTCCTAAGAGAGAGGAGTTCATCCCTTAATTAACCGAAAATAAACAAAGAACAGGAGGTTATGTTGACTCTGCGATACAAATGTACCACTGCTTGTCGTGCAAGAATGGCCAACAACCAGTTCAAAAAAAAAAAAAAAAAAAAAGAATGGCCAACAACTGCACCTGAGGTCTTGTTGAGCGTTGACTTTCCAAACTTGCCTGAACATTGTTTTCAGCTTTTGGCTTTTTCAGAAGTCATCGAAATTCCATCCTCTTGCTAGGAAGCATCCTCTTGCTTCACTTCCTGCCACAGTATAATACTCCCAGAGTCCCAAGGAAGATCACCAAATCACCCGTCAATATTGTAAAAGGATCCACCATTAGTCTAGGAAGTCCAGCTGCTTCGGCAGGAAGGCACCACATCGGCATGCGGCTATAAAGGTCGCGCGCTTCGCAGCCATTTCCACTAAGCCCACAGCCGCAGCTGCTCTGTTTTTCCTCCCATCTTGACTAGCCACCGACCACATGGACAACGGAGCCATGAAGCAGACCGTCGTCCTGTACCCCGCCGGCGGCGTCGGCCACGTCGGCCCTATGATGCAGCTCGCCAAGGTCTTCCTTGGGCACGGCTACGACGTCACCTTGCTGCTCATCCCGTCGCCCATCAAGTCAACGGATTCCAACGAGAGCGTCATCGAGAGCATGGCGGCTTCCAATCCGGCCATCTCCTTCCATGTCCTCCCGGAGATCCCACCCCCGACTTCGCCAGCTCCACCAAGCACCCGTTCCTCCTCATGCTCGAGTTCATGCTCCAGTACAACGAGAAGCTCGAGAGCTTCCTGTGCTCCTTCCCCAAGGGGCGCCTGCACTCCCTTGTCATCGACATGTTCTGTGTCCACGCCATCGACATCGCCTTCAAGCTGGACATCCCCGTCTACACGTTCTTCGCCTCCGGCGCCGGAGTCCTGGCCATCCTAACCCAGCTGCCAGACATGGTCGCCGGCAGGCAAACTGGCTTGAAGGAGCTCGGGGACACGCCCCTCGATTTCCTCGGGGTGCCACCGATGCCGGCGTCGCACCTCATCAAGGAATTGCTGGAGAACCCAGAGGAGGAGCTGTGCAAGACGATGATGGGCGTTTGGAATCGAAACACGGACACCCGGGGAAATATTCAGTGAAAACCACACATTCGGTGAAATCGTGAAAACCTTCTCGAAAAACATGTTTAAAAGTTTTGAAAAATTATGAAACTTGACATACGTGTAGAGGACATAGTGACAAACATGCATGCAAAATTTGAGATCCAAACTCGTTTTATATTAAAAGATAGAAAAATAACAAAACATGGTGCAGCAGGACAAAAATACTGCACAGTAACTGTTTTGTCTTTTTCCTTCTCTTTCTTCGTGATTTGTTATTTTTATATCTTTTAATAGAAGTTGAATTTGGTTCTCATGTTTTGCATGCATGTTTCTCACTATGTCCTCTAGACGTATGCCAAGTTTCATAATTTTTCAAAACTTTTAAATAGGTTTTTTGAGATGGTTTTCACGATTTCACTGAATGTGTGGTTTTCACTGAATATTTTCCCCGGACACCCGTGGCATTCTGGTCAACACGTTCGAGTCCATGGAGAGCCAGGCTGTGCAGGCGTTCCGGGATCCTCTGTGCGTGCCCGGCAAGGTGTTGCCTCAGGTCTACTGCATCGGGCCTTTGGTCAACAAGGTCTCGACGAAACGAGACAAAGCGGATAGGCACGAATGCCTCGAGTGGCTTGACGCGCAGCCGGAGGGCAGCGTCGTGTTCTTGTGCTGGGGGAGCAAGGGCTTGCTCTCGGCGGAGCAGCTGCACGAGATCGCCTTTGGCCTGGAGAACTCCGGGCAACGATTCGTGTGGGTGGTGCGCACGCCGGCCAGCACCGATGACCCCAAGAGATACCTGGAGCAACGGCCCGAGCCGGACTTCAACGTGCTCCTGCCGGAAGGCTTCTTGGACCGGACCAAGGACCGGGGCCTCGTCGTCAAGTCATGGCTGCCGCAGGTGGACGTGCTCAACCACCCCGCGGTCGGAGCGTTCGTGTCCCACTGTGGATGGAACTCGACACTGGAGAGCATCATGGCAGGCGTGCCGATGATGTGCTGGCCGCTGGGTGCTGAGCAGAAGATGAACAAGGTGCTGTTGACGGAGCAAATAGGCGTTGCGGTGGAGATGGTGGGGTACAACACTGGTTTTATCAAGGCTGACGAGGTGGAGGCCAAGGTGAAGTTGATGATAGAGTCCGATGAGGGGAAGAAGATCAGAGAACGAGCTGCGGCACTGAAAAAAGAAGCGGAGAAGGCGTTGGAGGACGGAGGCTCGTCGCAGGCTGCCTTTGTCCAATTCTTGGAGGATGTAAAGAATCTTGCTAAGTAGCTTGGAGAGTGTGAATTTGCAACTGCTCTGGTGTTGACGTTAGTTTCCGTGCTCTGTTTCATTTATGTTAGTCTGATTATTATGCAGCTTGTGTACTACACTGAAGGAATGTTTACTAGAATAAATGGAAAAATTTCCTTCAAAAAAAATAAATAGAAGATGATGACTAGCCTGTTGCTTGACCATAAAATCACTGAGAACATAAATAAATCGCTGGGCAAAAGCACTTTGTTGGACACTACCGCTAGCAGGCTAACAATACACGTGAAGTTCTGAATGGACACAAGTCCACGAGGAAGTCCGTGAACCAACAGCACGAGATTATTATGAGGTGTGGACGCATTTTATTGCTAACGTGAATCGATATTCTTGTTCTCCAAACAATGAAACAACCTAATTTTCTGAAAAAACATGTCCGGTCGGAGTGCACTGCGTAAGATGAATACTACAGATGATACGTGTGTGAAAACTACTCCACCCTGTTTCATGTCACTTTCCAGCTGGTACCTGGTACCTTCAATTTTTTAGGCCTCTCTTCTTTAATAATGTTGTCTTCTTGTTGAACACACAAAGAAAAGGTCTATTTTATTCACTTTGTCCATTTGATCATGGATCAAATAATTTTTTATGTGTTAACTCTGCAAAATCATCCAAAAAAGTATATTTTGTCTTAGGCATTTTTTTTTGCACAACTTAAGGATCAATTTCTTTCATGATGATGATTTGATAGAGTTTCACATGTTTAAGAAGGAACATTGTAATGTATTTTTCAGGATAATTATCATGTACTTTATAAAATATGATGGCATGACATAATTCCATTTGTTGAAAAGACAAATTTCAGTAGTGGAAAGTGTATATTATTTGAATAAGCTCTCGGACGGACGATCATAGGTCTTTGGAACTATAAAATGTCTTAGTATGAAAGAACGTCATTGCTTAGCTAAGAGCATCTTCCACCTTGCATCACAAGTTGTTGTCGCAGTGACGCAATGGCCTTTTCTATATTTGCTCTCTGCCACGATCCACCGCTACCAAGCAGACAACAGCATTTGTCGTCGCAGGCACAACCAAGCACAGTGTCATTTGTGAAGACCATTCAAGCGTACGTGAACACTGCTTCTTCCTGAAGGTATCGATCCATGTTGGATAGGAGGAAGCAATGAAGCATCCCCACACTTCGTTACCCACGACAATGGACTTATCCAGCGACTTAGGTAATAAAGTAGTAATATCATAGTTTGAGCTCCAAGACAATAAGAGAACGGGTCAGCGGCGTCTGCGACAAGGCAGTATGCGGCTATAAGTTGTGCACCGCAACCATTTCCAGTCCACAGCATGTCCCAGTATTCCACGAGCGAAAGCTACAGAATCTGTAACTTCGTCTGCCGTGCATCCTAGTTAACTAGCAGTTCATTAAAAAAAAACAAAGAAGAAGCAAAGAAAAGCCATGAAGCAGACCATCATTCTGTACCCCGGCGCCGGCGTCGGGCACATCGTGCCGATGGTGGAGCTCGCCAAAATGTTCCTCAACCACGGCTACGAAGTCACCATGGTGCTCGTCCCACCGCCCGTCGAGTCGTCGGACTTTGGTGCCGACTTCATCAAGTGCGTCGCCACCGCCAATCCCTCCATCACCTTCCATGTCCTGCCGCGGATCCAAATCCAACCCGCCGACTTCGCCAGCTCCGGCAAGCACCCGTTCCTCCTCTGGCTCCAGCTGCTGCGCCAGTACAATGAGAAGCTCGAAAGCTTCCTTCGCTCCATCCCGCGGCACCGCTTTCACTCTCTGGTGATCGACATGTTCGGCGTCGACGCCATCGACGTCGCCGCGAAGCTGGGCGTCCCCGTGTACACGTTCGTCCCGTCGGGCGCGTCAGCTCTGGCCGCCTTGACCCAGGTGCCGGGTCTACTGGCCAGCAGGACAACGGGGTTGAAGGAGCTCGGGGACACGCCCCTCGATTTCGTCGGCGTTCCTCCCATGCCGGCGTCGCATCTCGTCAAGGAACTTCTCGAGGACCCGGAGGACGAGCTGTGCAAGACCATGGCGGGACTTTTTGATCGTGGCATGGACACCAGGGGAGTTCTGGTGAACACGTTCGAGTCCTTGGAGAGCCGGGCGGTGCAGGCATTCGGCAATCCCCTGTGTGTCCCCGGCAAGGTGCTGCCTCCAATCTACTGTGTTGGGCCGTTGGTCCGGCAAGGCGCGCCTGACAGTGAGAACGGGGAGAGGCACGAATGCCTCGCGTGGCTCGACGCGCAGCCGAAAAGCAGCGTCGTGTTCCTCTGCTTTGGGAGCATGGGCACGCTCTGCGCCGAGCAGCTCAAGGAGATTGCAGTTGGCCTGGACAGGTCAGGGCAGCGTTTCCTTTGGGTCGTGCGCCCGCCGGCCAACATCGATGACCCTAAGAGGTTCTTAGAGAAGCTCCCTGAGCCTGACCTTGGCGCGCTCCTGCCGGAGGGGTTCTTGGAGCGAACCAAGAGCCGAGGCCTCATTGTCAAGTCCTGGGCACCGCAGGTTGAAGTACTCCATCACCCAGCGACCGGTGCATTCGTGACTCACTGCGGGTGGAACTCGACGTTGGAGGGCATCATGGCAGGGATCCCAATGTTATGCTGGCCGCTGTTTGCAGAGCAGAAGATGAACAAGGTGTTCATGACTACGGATATGGGAATTGGGGTGGAAATGGAGGGGTACGAAGCAGGTTTTATTAGGGCCGAGGAGGTGGAGGCCAAGGTGAGGCTTGTCATGGATTCTGACGAGGGGACGAAGATCAAGGAGCGACTGGCGGCACGCAAGAAAGAAGCGGAGGCGGCATTGGATGTTGGAGGCTCCTCACATGCGGCAATTGTTCGATTCTTGTCAGATGTGGAGAACCTCGGACTCGGGGAGCAGCTCGACGCATGATAGTTTTGTAATAAAGCTTCTTCTTTTACATGGATGAGTCATGATAGTTGCTTTTTATATGGAACATCAGCTTGAATAAAATAGCAGTGTATTATATTGTAAGAGCCTACATGTCGATTCAGGTACTCTGATGTTAATATTCGTTGACACGATTGGATGGAATTTCACCAAATAATGGGAAAATGAGTTAATCTTTTTTATTATAATTTCGATATTCTGCTCATGCAAAATCAACACATGACAAATCACAATAAACAAATGCATATTTTTTTAGTGTTTCTATCAATTTTCAGTCACAGCTCGAATGCTCAACCGGTTTTTACTGACACAAAAAGTCAGAAAATTATAAAGTCGCAATCACCTTTTTCCAGAACCAATGTGCACACATTAGATGCTTCCCTGCCTGTCCCGAAAACATAATGGAACCCTATATGAAAGTCTTTTGTCTATAATATCCAAGAAGTATATCATGTTTAAGAGTACATGCGCCCCTCTCCCAGGGGCGACGGGCTGAACCCTAGCCGCCGCCGCCACCACCGCTCCGGGCTTTCCCCGCCTCCTCCCCTGCCTCGCCGCTGCCCGAGCGGGCTGCCAGCAAGCGGCGCAGCCGCGAGGAAGGCGGCGGCGGGGCCTTCTCCACTGCTGCCCCCGCCCCCACACCCTACCCCTCCCCAAACAATGGCGGCACGGGACGGCGACGGACCGCTTGCCACCGGATCCCGGGGCTTAGGGCCCAGATCTAAGGTGTCCACGTCCGGTGGTGACGTTCTTCGGGTGGCGCGCGGGCGAGGTGCGACGGCGCCATGGGGCGCTAGGTGCGACGAGCGGCGCGGACGCGTCGTGCAGCGACAGCGCCGGCGTGCATTTGGCGCGCGCGGCGGCGGGCTCCAAGCCGTCGGATCTAGGGCCTGTGGGCCATGAGCCGCTGGATCCGGGGCCTAAGGGCCCGGAGCTATGGGGCCCACGCCCGTTGACGGTGCTCCGAGGGCGTGCAGCGACGGCGCCGACGAGCGGCTGGCCCCAAGCGTAACCATGCGGAGGTCGCGTTGGAGATGGCGTCGAGGCGTGTCCGCCTCCTCCTCCGGCAGCGCCTCTTGCGGCTGCAAGCTGGGAGGAGGTTGCAGGTATGTGGCGACGGAGTGGTGACGACGTCCGGGAGATCTGCCGCCCGTGCGGTTGTGCGCCGTGAGGCAACACACGCGGCGGTAGTAGGGACACGGGTCCAACTCCGGGAGCGGTCGCATGGAGCCGGCTTGCTGGCGCACACTCACGCGCGACGGCGAAGAGAGGAGGGGCGGTGCTTGGGGTGGTGTCGCGCGTTGTTGACGCTGCGAGCTTTGGAGGTGGCGTGGTGTGAGGGTGTTCGACGTGATGCGCAGGATGGGGTTGCGAGTTGGATCGCAGATGGAGAAACATCGAACCGGGAGAAATCCTGCATGTTGACAACTATGCCGGCAATGTACCTTGCTGAAGGCATTGCTGAGGTTCTTGCCTTCTCCGAGACTGCATGGGTAAAAGCCCGGATCCGGCTTGTCGGAGTAGTTGGCGGTGAAGCATCATGACCTTCTTGGAGGCGCCAATCTGAAGCATCCTTTTTCTTTGCAGCGTCGTGTCGCATCTGGTGGTGTGTGTAGTTGTTGTGTTGCGTTGTGTTTGTGTGCGTGTGCGTGTGTTTCGTGTGGTGTGTTTCGTGTAATCGTCGGCCGTACGGGTTCTTGTCCCGTTTTTCTCCTTAATAAATGAAGTGCAGCTCTCCTGCGTTTTCTTAAAAAAAAATGTTTAAGAGTACAGCTGGAGCAAGACAACCTAGGAAAATTGAAAAGTCCGCTGATAGAAATAATAATTCACACTTTTTGTCATCAAAATAAAAGGTGCATGGACCCCATCTGACTCAAACCATCTGGGTCATGCTCCGTCGGCTTTTGAGCCAAGCCGAAGGCATTTAAAAATAAATAGAAAATGTGTCGTGGAAACATTATACACACAAACAAAGAATTCACTAATGAAGCTCCAAAGTTTTGATTCTTTTGTTATAAAAAAAAAAGTTTTGATTCTTTAGATGATGGAAATCCGGCTTTTCCTACCATGACCTACAGCCCAACCGAAATTTAGTGACATAGAAAAAAGAATCTGGAGACAATTTTGAGAATCTTACTGTACACTTCTCAAGTTTGAATAGATTGAAATTCTTCTAATTGAGCACTCTTGGTACAAGCTAGCGAGGGAATTATTGATACTAATGGATACTCATCTTATAAGTTTTAAACATGGAAGGTAATTTTTTTTGTGTGTGTCTTTATATTGACCACTGCTATACACATGATTGGGTCGTCCGACTCGACCATCCGACCAGCACATGCAGGTAATAAGTAATAGAAGACAAGCAAGGATTAAACCTGATTAAAAACCATGGTTAAGATCTAACGGTTCACTAGCAGTCGTAGCATCTAGTCTGACATTCCAGTCGGATGTGAAACATTTCCGTTTTATACTTTGGCATTTCACAAGCTCCGCCATCTGAAGAGCTTAGACTACCCGCACTCGTGGTACTCTAAACTCATCCTCTAAAAGGAATATTCCGTCCCAGTCAGTAAAATTCTCTCTTCTATATTCGGTTTTGCTGCACTCGTACTCTATATCCATCCTCTATATCAACTACCCAATATTTTATTCAACATCTCCAACTACCATCTCCTTTCATCTCTCCTCTTCTTTTTTTCTCTATCTTTCCTTTTTCTTTTCTTTTTTTTTCTCTCCTTTCCTCCCTTTTCTCTTCCTCTCCCTCTCCATTTTCCCCCATCCTTCCTCACCACGCTCGCCCGACGCCGCCGGCCTCCCTCCTCCGCTTCGGCGCCGCCTCCCCGCCTCCCTCTCTCTCCCGCGCCGCCGCGCGCCTCCCCCGCGTCCGCGCGCGCCTCCCCCAGCGCCGCCGCACGCCCTCCCCCGCGGCCCTTCTTCCTCCCCCGCTCCGCCGCCTCCCCGAGCGCACGCGCCGCCCGGCCTCGTGCCCCTCCTCCCTCCCCGGCGCGGATCCGGTGGCCGGGGCCCGCCGCGGCTCCACCTGCCTCGCGCCTCCCCGCTGCCGCGGCGACCGGGGATCCCGCCGTCCCTTCTCTCTCCGGCCCCCGCCGCCCGCGAGCGCCGCCGCCGGCCCATCTCCTCCTCCCCCACGCGCGCGAGCTTCGAGCTCCCGACGAGGCCGAGCTTCGGCCTTCCGTCCGTGCGGGATCCACGCGGCGGCGTCAAGATCCCGGCAGGATCCATGCGGCGGCGACGGATCCGGCGCCGGCCACGGACGGCGTCCGTTGCGGCCGCCTCCTTTCCTCTCCGCCGCCACCCTCCCTCTCCGGCGGCCCTTCGCTCTCGCAGTCGCGGACGAGCTCGCCCCTCCCTTCCCGGCCATCTCCTCCTCTCTCCTCTTCCTCCCCGCTCCGCCGCCTCCCCGAGCGCACGCGCCGCCGCGGCCCTCCTCCGCCGCCGGGCGTGCCCGAGCCGCGGCCCTCCTCCTCCTCCGGATCCGGGCTCCTCCGCCTCCCTCCTCTCTCCATGCGCCGTCGGGGCTGCGGATCCCCGACCACCCTCGCGCCGCCGGCGCCAAGCTCACGGATCCGGCCGCCGCGATGCCGGGCTGCCTCCACCGCCGCCGCCGCGAGCAACGCCGCCGCTTTCCGTCTATCTCTCTCTCTCTCTCTCGGCGGTTTCCGTCTTCGGCGCGAGAACCAGGCCGAGCATCGGGCCCACGCCACGTAGGTGTGTCCCGGACGTCCGGCAAAGCGCTGGATTTGCCGTGTCCGGAGATGCCACGCTGGATGGCGGAGGCTTCCCAGTACGCCGCTGCAGCATTTTTTTCCTCTATACCGGTACTCGAAGGGTGCCTCCCAGTATGCCGGTGCGGGTAGTCTTAGCGCTTCAGGCCTCCAGGGTGGGTCAACTGCTTGTATCCTAACCACTGCATCTAGACCAGTTCTTACATGCGACAGCATCACAAACAAGTGTTCGCTTTTTCCAGAAGAATCCAAAGGCGATCATCTGACACAAAGGACTTATCCAAAAATATTCTCTAATACAAATCACCAAGAAATCTCATCTGTTGACCGCCAAGTAATTAAAGCAAATCATCTGCTTCACCGGTAAGGCATTATGCACAACTATAAGTTTCGCAGCTAACAGTCATTTCGAGGCAACTCAAAGACAACTCCGCATCACTGAAAGCCACAACATTTGCATTATCTTGCATCCTTGTAGTCATTCCCCACAGGGCCAAGAAAGCCATGAAGCAGACTGTCGTTCTTTACCCTGTCACCGGCATCGGCCACATCGCCCCGATGGCAGAGCTCGCTAAGGTCTTCCTGAACCACGGCTACGACGTGACCATTGTGCTCATTCCGCTACCATCTGACTTCGGAGCTGATGTCGTAGAGCGCATCAAGGCCTGCAACCCGTCCATCACCATCCATTACCTCCCACCCATTCCATTAGTCGGTTCCGGCAAGCATCCGCTCCTCCTGTGGTTCCTTATGCTGCGCCAATACAGTGAGGAGCTCGAAAACTTCCTGTGCTCCATCCCACGGCAGCGCTTGCATTATGTGGTCGTCGACATGTTCAGCGTCGACGCCATCCAAGTCGCCACGAAGTTGGGCGTCCCTGTCTACACGCTCGTCTCCTCAGGCGCATCGGCTCTGGCCGTCTTTGCCCAGCTCTCTGCTCTCTTATGTAGTAGGCAATCAGGCTTGAAGGAGCTCGGGGACGCGCCCATCGAGTTCCATCGCGTTCCGCCCATGCCGATGTCGCATCTGGTCAAGGATCGAGCACCCGGAGGATGAGTTGTGCAAGGCCATGGCGAACATGTTCAGGCGCGCCATGGACAGCAGGGGAGTTTTGGTGAACACATTTGAGGCGTTGGAGAGTCGGGCAGTGCAGGCACTTCGAGATCCCCAATGCGTCCACGGCCGTGATCTGCCCCCAGTCTACTGTGTCGGACCATTGGTTGGCACTGGTGCTCAGAACGACAACGAAAAGGAAGAGAGACACGAATGCCTCGCGTGGCTGGACGCTCAGCCGAGGAGCAGCGTCGTGTTCCTCTGCTTTGGGAGCATGGGCGCGCTCTCAACGGAGCAGCTCAAGGAGATCGTCATTGGCCTTGAGAAATCGGGGCAACGTTTCGTGTGGGTCGTGCGCGTGTCGACCAGAATCGATGATCCCAAGAGGTTCTTAGAGAAACTCCCCAAGCCAGACGTCACTGCTCTCCTACCGGAGATGTTCTTGGAGCGCACCAAGGATCAGGGCCTCGCGGTCAAGTCATGGGCGCCACAGGTGGAGTGGAGGTGCTTCGCCATCCGGCAGTTTTTTTTTTTTTTTTTTTGAAGGAAAGCCATCCGGCAGTTGGTGCGTTCGTGACTCACTGTGGGTGGAACTCGACACTAGACAGCATCATGGCAGGGAACCCAATGTTGTGCTGGCCTTTGGGCATGGAGCAGAACATGAACAAGGTGTTCATGACCAAGGATATGGGCGTTGGAGTGGAGATGGAGGGGTACAGAACAGGTCTTATCAAGACTGAAGAAGTGGAGGCAAAGGTGAGGTTGGTGATGGAGTCTGAGGGGAAGGAGCTTAAGGCTTAAGACACGAGTGACGACACTCAAGGGAGAAGCACAAGCTGCTGTAAAGTTTGGTGGATCATCGCATGCCGCATTTGACCAATTTCTGTCAGATGTAGGGGAACTTCAAGAAAAGCTCGGTGAGTAACGAGTTTGAAATTGATTTTCACTGCTTTCAGCATGTATAAAAGAATAATAACGGACGGTGTATGATGCATCTGCTTGTTGGTGTTATAAAAGAAAAATGTTTGTTTGCTGGATGTGTACCCTCTCTGAGCACGCACGGTTGGCACAAAACAATAATAATCAGGATTTATTTGTACTCAACCCGCGTTTATTTAGCAAGTAACCTGTCATCTGGATTCTAGACTAAGCACACCCTGCAGGCTTGAATCAAGTAATGGTCCTATCAGGATGCAAGTTTAATTCGTAGCGCATTCACCAAAACGTGACCTAATACAATGGCATTCATGTGCAGCGCCATCTGATCGATATCTGTGTTCTTGTTTTACAGATTGTGGTTCAATCAGTTATTATAATTTTCCTCACATGGTAAAATTTATCTTCTGTGCACGAGGTGAGACAGTAGGCACCATAAATCAGGGAAACATAACTGTCTACCGATCGTTTGTCCTGCCATGATTCAGAAGCTCAAAGACAACTATAAATTTGACATACCTATGGCCAAGCTAAAAGACAACTAAAAAAATTGACTTATGTAGCATCTCCTATTGATCAGAAATTGCAGTAATGCCCCCAAACTGAAGATGCATCAGTTAACCGAACCCTGAACAGAGCACACTGGAACTTGATCAGAACAATCTATCTAATCGTTAGAATTAGATAACTTCTGAACACAGATTTGGCAGGGAGACAACAAATCAAGGAGAATTTTAAATATAGATTTGGCAGGGACCGCGCGAACGCGTACCCCCTCTTACACAAATTATGACGTCCACTCTTCCACTTAGAAAGATGGTAAGTTAGTGCTCCTTCAAAGTGCAATGAAGGCCACCAACTTAGGCCATGACTCTTCATGATCAGCCATAGACCCCGTCCAGGTAAGTATGTTTGCACGTTGTCCCTAGGTGTTGCTTTGTACCCCTCCCGCTTGTTCCTCTTGTTTCACCAGTCGATACGGTATTATTCTACCTGACTAATTGCCGCCGTGACAGGAGGTTTACGAGTTCGTATTGGATTCAGCATTTCGGTCCAAGAGTGCCTTGCTCGGCCCACGTAAGCTTGTGGCACGAGCGGCCCTACAAAAACTCGTGGTCCAACATCCAACTCTTTCCGTATTTGGAGAGCGTCTTTTTGTTCCCGACGCTTCTCAAACTTAGCAGTTAGCACAAACACATGTTGTTATATATCCCTAAAAAAACCATATTGTTAATTGACATACACGTGCTCGGAAACCAACGGCAACCAATCATAAGCCAAATACAGTGCGTGCCGTGTTCGCTATTCTCCAATCTCCAAGCCAAATATAGCAGAGGACCAGAAAGAGAAGCTTACGTATCTCAATCACGCGTGTATTCCTATTTGCTATCCATTCCATAATTTTCACAACGATCTCTGGTGCTATCCCCACGCCGATACAACTCATGGCCGTCACGGCGGAGAAGACGGTGGTCCTCTACCCCTCGCTGGGTGTGGGCCATCTCAACCCCATGGTGGAGCTGGCCAAGGTCTTCGTCCGCCGCGGCCTGGCCGTCGTCGTCGCCATCATCGACTCGCCCGACAAGGACGCCGTGTCCGCCGACGCGGTGGCCCGCCTCGCCGCCGCCAACCCGGACATCGCGTTCCGCTTCCTCCCCGTCCCGTCCTGCGGCAAGGACCATTGTCATTCGCACCCCGTGATGCGCATCATCGACGTGCTCCGCGTCGCAAACCCGGCGTTCCGGGAATTCCTACGCGCGCTCCCCGCCGTGGACGCGCTGGTGCTGGACATGTTCTGCACGGACGCGCTCGACGTCGCCGCCGAGCTCGACGTCCCCGCCTACTTCTTCATGGCATCCGCGCTCGGATACCTTGCCACCGTGCTCCACCTCCCGTTCTACTACCCGACCGCTCCATCTTCGTTCAAGGACATGCCCGAGACCGTGCTGCGCTTCCCGGCGTCCCGCCGATCCGAGCGCTGGACATGGTGAGCACGGTGCAGGACCGGGAGAGCGACGCCAGCAGAGCACGGCTGCATCAGTGCACGCGCATGCGGGAAGCGAGAGGCATTCTCATGAACAGTTTTGATTGGCTGGAGCCGCGGGCCCTGGACGCGATCAGGAGCGGCCTCTGCACGCCAGGCCACGCGATGCCGCCAATCCACTGCGTTGGGCCATTGGTCCATTATCCCGAGAACACGGGAGGAAGCGGTGAGAGGCACGCGTGCCTCGAGTGGCTGGACATGCAACCGGACCGGAGCGTGGTGTTTCTCAGCTTCGGTAGCTTGGGCTTGTTCTCCACGACACAATTGCGAGAAATAGCAAGCGGGCTAGAGAACTCTGGCCACAGGTTTCTGTGGGTCGTGCGGACACCACCTGATGAGAACCGAAACAACTCCAACGAGCTGAACCTAGAATCCTTGCTTCCCGAGGGTTTCATGGAGCGAACTAGGGAGGTCGGCTTCGTCGCGAAGAACTGGGCACCACAGATCGAAGTGCTCCGGCATAAAGCGATTGGCGCGTTTGTGACGCACTGCGGATGGAACTCGGCGTTGGAGGGCATCGTCTCTGGCATGCCAATGATTTGTTGGCCGTTGTACGCAGAGCAGAGGATGAACAAGGTGAACATGGTGAAGGAGATGAGGATCGGTGTGGCGGTAGAGGGCTACGAGTCAGAATCAGTGAAAGCAGAGGAGGTGGAGGCAAAGGTCAGGCTAGTGATGGAGTCCGATGAAGGGAATGAACTCAGAGAGAGGCTGGTGACCGCCAAGGAGATGGCGACGCATGCTCTGGAGGAAAGTGGATCCTCATACATGGCGTTTGATGACTTCTTGAGAGACTTGGAGAAGAAGGAAAACAGGATATGAAGGCCCATGTAATTAAGTAGTCATGGAAGGATAGAAGTTAGTGGCATGCAACGATGATTGTACATATGTAATGATGTAAACAAAGTGGATTAAAGAATAGGGTTCTCACAAAAACCATACTTATGTGAACAAAGGAGTATGTGCTCACAAGTGCAATAGATAGTATGAGAACCCTTTTATCGTGATTTGATGGCTCCGACCTGCCAAGTTACAATGAAATATTTCTGTATAAATAAATTTGATATTTATGTACTTTAAAATATATGTTAATATAATATATCTACAATTCATTTGAAATATTTAATAGTGCAAAATCACATATTTCACATATATATTCAACCATAATTAACAATAAAACTAGGATGGGCATATGCCCCTATGTTCACAAGACTCATACTTATTTCACCATTTTTTAGTTACATAACACATGGAAGGATAGTAGTGGATTGCAACGATGAATCTACGCACATACGTGATTATGTAAGCAAGGGTGCTCACCTTCTCCTCTCTTAATGAATTGATAGCACTCATGTCCTTAGCTTATATGTCAAGATAAAAAAAAACAAAATGGAACAAAGAAGAACAGAATGGGAGAACCATCTTATCGTAGTTTGATGACTCGTTTTCTCTATACTATCAAGAATTTAGTTTTTTTTTCTTTACAAAGTGGAACTAAGATGAATGGGTGGGATTACCCTTTGATTGTGATCTCGCGAAGAATCCGATCTGGCAAGCTATGATATGGCACTTTGTGCATAAATTTAACATGCATGTACTCTAAATTATTATTTATCACATTAATAAGATATGTCTATAATTGATTTGACAAGTTAACAATACAATCACATATTTCATATAAATTTTATCATAATTAATAGTCAAACTAGGGTGGGCATATGCCTATATGCTAATAATAGTCATACTCACTTCATCATCTTCTAATTTCATAACATATGAGATATTTTCTTGAAACTTAAAACAAAGTCAAAGCATAAAAACAATTGACTCATGCATAATCTAGCATTTGGGTAGTCTATTCATGGACAAAACCGCCAATCTACAACCTTTATATTTTTGTTGTTACTCAGTTTCCATGTAGTAATACCTACTTTGTGGAAAACTTATAATCTACTATCCGAGTCTTTGAGCAGAACTACTCAATCTTTGCTGGTGGAAACAGAGCAAAGAAAGAGGAGAAATATATAAAACATGTTATATTTTGTATTTTCCTCTCTCTTTACCATCATTTGTTATTTTGTAATCTTTAAATGAAGTTGCACTTGAACTTCATGTGCATATTTCTCACCATGTCATGTACAAGTATGTAGATTTTTATATTTTTTCTAAACTTTTAGATATATCTTTTGTAAGAGGATTTTCAGACGGTGGTTTTCACATAATATTTTTTCCATTTGATTCCTGATGGTAAGGTCTGGCTGGACATCTACAATAGGATCATTGCCTACATATTTTAGGTGCAACCAATTAGTATTAGAAATTAAAAAAAAAAGGAAAATGGTGCGGCAATATGATATGCAGCGGTGTAGGACCTTCTAGCTAAAGGCGTCTCTAACATTAAATATAACCAAATGGCTTGATCTGAATCCACACAGTATCTCTGAATTACATGTGGATCCTTGCCTTCCACGTTTTGCCAGCTGGACGAGATTGTCGTGGTTCCCCAAAGTTGCTATCGCGAATTCTGACATCTATGCAGACCTTCTTTCGTCCAGACACAACAGTCCCAACGGTTATGGCATGACGGCCACGATGCTCATAGTGGCGTAGGGAGTGAAGCTCTGATGTACATGCACACCGCGTGCATACTTAAATCAGAATAGTTTTTGCTAGACAGTTGTTGGGCATCCAACATTTAACTTAGGATTGGGCATGCATGGTAAGTTAATGAAATTTAGCAACGATCCAAATGAGTGATTCTCATAGCTAGTGAAATAATTTTTGTAGGAGATGTTTCTGCACACTTTTTTATGGGTTATCTTCAGTTATTGTAATTGTTTAGTACTTCCTCCTTACTAAATTGTTATCGCCATTGACTTTTTTTGGAACATTTGATCATTCGTCTTATTCAAAAAATTTCTTCAAATACAAAAAGTTATATGCTATATTTCAAGTTTCTTTAGTCATAAAACATATTGTAAGAAAATATATAATATTTTTTAAATTTTTTGAATAAGATAAATGGTCAAACGTAATAAAAAAGTCAACTGACGACAACAATTTAGTAAGGAAGTAGTATAACATTTCAAAGCATACCAACAGAAACCAAGCGGCATTCAACGGTTCCTCTACACGCACGACGTTTGCCGTCCGACGCACATGGCCGGAATTTGTTGTTGGTGCCGTCGTGGGTTGTAGGAATCACAGTTCACTTTTGCTTGCTCGACCGTGTTTTGCTGTGTGCCGTGCGATACTGCCATTATATGAACCGTGCCATCTCTTGTCGTGATCATCACTTCACGCGTCTCCATTTCCCTCCAAGTGGAAAAGAACAAATCCTCTAGTACGGTCCGGCGAGAAACAGAGCCATGGCGGATAAGACGGTGGTCCTCTACCCGTCGTTGGGCGTGGGCCACCTGAACCCCATGGCGCAGCTGGCCAAGGCCTTCCTCCGCCGCGGCGGCGTTGCCGTCACCATCGCCGTCGTCGACCGGCCGGACAAGGACGCCGTGATGGAGGCGGCGCTGGCCCGCCTGACCGCCGCCAGCCCCTCCATCACCGTGCATCTCCTCCCCGCCCCGCTCCCGCCCAGCGCCGCCGGCAAGCAGTACTCCCACCCGATCGAGCCGGTCCTCGACTTGCTCCGCGCGGCGAACCCCGCGCTCAGGGAGCTCCTCGCCTCGCTGCCCGGCGTCGACGCCCTCGTCGTCGACATGTTCTGCACCGACGCGCTCGGCGTCGCCGCGGAGCTCGGCGTCCCCGCGTACATCTTCTACCCGTCCGCTGCCGGCGACCTCGCGATCTACTTCCAGATTCCAGACATCTGTCGCGCGGCGCCGGCCTCATTCAAGGATATCGGCAAGGGGACGCTGGATTTCGCCGGCGTGCCGCCCGTTCGAGCGATGGACATGCCTGACACGATGCAGGACAGGGAGACGGACCTGTTCCGGACTCGGATGCAGCAGCTGGACCGGATGCCGGAAGCCAAAGGCGTCCTCGTGAACAGCTTCGAGTGGCTGGAGGCTCGGGCGCTGAACGCGATACGGGAAGGCCAGTGCCTGCCCGGCCGTTCGACGCCGAAAATCTACTGCATCGGGCCACTGGTGGGCGGTGGCGACGCCGACGAACGCCGCGAGAGGAGGCACGCGTGCCTCGAGTGGCTGGACGCGCAGCCCACGCGGAGCGTGGTGTTCCTCTGCTTCGGCAGCCACGGCGCCTTCTCGCCGGCGCAGCTGGCGGAGATGGCGCGCGGGCTCGAGCGCTCCGGGCACAGGTTCCTGTGGACCGTGCGGGCTCGACGCCAAAGTGGGGAGCAGCAGAGCAACAATCCGGAGCCTGATCTGGAGGCGTTGCTCCCGGACGGATTCTTGGACAGAACAGAAGACAGGGGACTGGTGCTGAAGAACTGGGCGCCGCAGACGGAGGTGCTGCGGCACGAAGCCGTGGGCGCGTTCGTGACGCACTGCGGGTGGAACTCGGCGCTGGAGGGGGTCATGGCCGGCGTGCCGATGATGTGCTGGCCGTTGTACGCGGAGCAGAGGCTGAACAAGGTGCACATGGTGGAGGAGATGAGGGTTGGGGTGGTGGTTGAGGGCTTCGACCAGGAGCTGGTGAAGGCCGACGAGGTGGAGGCCAAGGTGAGGCTGGTGATGGAGTCCGAGGAAGGGGTGGAGCTTAGACAGAGGTTGGAGACGGCGAAGAAGATGGCTGCAGATGCCATCGAAGAAGGTGGGTCATCTGACATTGCATTAGGTGAGTTTTTGAGGGATTTGGCCATTTGATGGATATGCAGTAGGAAGAAGCTTGATACACTTGTTTCGAATGTAATCAAGAAGATTTGGTATATTGTAGACATGCAGTTTGGTCAGTTAATTAACCTGGCTAGTTCGTTCAGTATAGTTTTACAAAAAAAAATGTTGCTAAGAATGAAGTGTACTTTGATGCTACAAATCAATAGAGGCAAACAGAGATATTACAAGACTAGCAACCTACCTATGCAACACTCACGAGCTGATATTTCAACAACTCTAGGTATACAGACAATCAATGCCAAAGATCGTCTTACATAACATCATTATGAATAAAATTTTTAAATAATACCGAAAATTGAAAATCTGGTAGTCCGACAGGCAGCAGAAATGCCAAAGGGAAGAAGCAGACGCATCTTAACACCCTGTTCGGCTGGCATGATTTCCACTGAGGCGTGACTCCCTGATTAGCTCTGCTGCTATTTTAGCAATTCTGCCGTTGCCGACGACCAACAAGATCGCCAACATATGTCTTGAGCCACCACTACAAATATTGCGGCCATCTGCCTCCGGAGGCACAGCACGCGGCGACGGGCCCATTTGTGACGCGCAGCGGGTGGAACTCGGCGATCACGGCGGGCGTGCCGCTGGCGTGGTGGCCCATGTACGCGGAGCAGCGGCTCAACAAGGTGTTCTTCGCGGAGGGGACGGGGCTCGGGCTGGTGATGCGACGGTACGACGAGGGCGTGGTGACCGCGCGCGGCAGGTGCGGTGGATGGTCATGGAGTCCGAGCAGGGGACGATGGTGCTCATGGAGAGGACGGCGTTGGCGAGGGACATGGAGAGCGCCGCGTGTCAGAGCGGTGGATCGTCGAGTTTCTGAACAGCATCGAGAGTTCCACGATCGGTTGAGCTGGTCAATACCCAGTGGGGCCGCGTCTGTCTGTCTCGTTTTCACCATCCAATGGAATTCGTTGCCTACTACTTCAAACATGTGTCAAGAGTAAAGCCACACGTAAACGGCACTAGTGCCACTACCATATGGACGGCCATTCGTTGGTTGTTCGACAGTTATGAGGATATCGACGCCAGCTTTCCATGACAGGTAGTGATTGTGAGATCATCTTCAACATGAACCTCCATTCAATGCTCATTTCGCATGCTTATCGCCTTGTCCTGTACTAGTAGTACTAGTAGGCTGCCAGCTCCACGCAGCCGGATCAGAGTTTTAACATAGGCACGTGGAACAACAGTAGATCACAATCAGAGATACAAATGCACCATGATTCATGCATCTTCTTGTACATCGCCACTAATCACAGTACGTAGCTAGTAAAATCCATCTACCCTTCACCGATTGACGTAACCATCTCCCCACTTTCTTGCCAGCTCCAGCATGGCGACCTTGGACTCGCCGCCGTCGCTCAGCGCTTCCGCTGCCTGCCGCATGGCTTCCCGAGCCCGCTGCCGGAGCTCCGCGCCACCGCCCGACTCCATCAGCCATCTCACCTTCGCCGCCACTTCCACGTCTTGGACCGTTCCCCTGTCGTACCCTTCCACCGCCACGGCCAGCCTCATCTCCTCGACCAGGAACACCTTGTTCATCCGCTGCTCGGCGTACATCGGCCACGCCAGCATCGGCACGCCGCCCACGACCGCTTCCAGCACCGAGTTCCACCCGCAGTGCGTCACGAACCCGCCCACCGCGCCGTGCGCGATCACCTCGCGCTGCGGCGCCCACGACTCCACCACCAGTCCCCTGTCCTTGGTCCGGGCAACGAAGCCTTCCGGCAGCAGCGCGTCGAGGTTATCGGGGTCCAGCGGCTGCTGCTGCCCGTTGTTCTCGTCGCCAGGCGGGCGGCGCACCACCCACAGGAACCGTTGCCCGCTCATCTCCAGCCCACGGGCAACCTGCCGCGTCTGCTCCGCGCTGAACCGGCCCAAGCTGCCGAAGCAGAGGAACACCACGCTGGCCTGGGGCTGCGCGTCGAGCCAGTCCAGGCACCCGTGCCGCCGGTTCGCACCCGCAACCCCCTCCTCCGCCTTGACCAGCGGACCGACACAGTGCAGCGGCGGAGCTTGCCGCCCGGGAAGCGTGCAGAGGCCTGCCACGACGGCGTCTGCAGCGCGAGGCTCGAGAGCGCGGAAGCTGTTTACGATGACGCCCTGAGAGCGGCACACCTGGTCGGACAAGGCGAGGAAGTGCTGGTTGGCGAGGCTGTCGCGGTCGAGGACGGCCGCGGCGAGGTGGTCCGCCGGGATCGGCGGGAGGCCCGGCACGTGCAGGAGTTCGTCGCCGAGATCCCGGATGCTCAGAGTGGTCTTTCCGTGGATGACGGGGAGGTGCAACAGGACAGCGAGGCTGGCGACGGACGAGGTGACGAAGAAGTAGGTCGGGACGCCGAGCTCGGCGCCCACGTCCACCGCGCCGCCGCAGAAGAAGTCGAGGAGGAGGGCGGCGGGGGAGGCGGCGCGGAGGAAGTCACGGAGGCCTGGGTTGGAGGCGCGCGCGTGCTCGAAGATGCGCGCCACGTGGTCGTGCGCTGGCACGTGACGCGTGGGCGCCACGTGCGGGAGGCAGTGCACGGACAGGTCGGGATGGGCGGCCGTGACGCCTTCGCGAAAGGGATCAGCCGCGCCGGTGTGGCCGCCGCCACCGGCCTTGGGATCATCGTCGGCTTGCCCGCCGAGGACGATGATGACCTTGAGGCCCTGCTCCGCGAACAGCTTGCCGAGCTCCACCGCGGAGACGAGGTGGCCGATCATCCCCGGCGGGGCGTAGATGACCACGGGCTTCTTTGTCCGCTGCTCGTCGTGGCGACCGTTCGGCGGGGCCGTCGCTTGGGTGGCCACTGGCGCCATAACTGGACACTCCAGCTTGAGCGATAAGAATTTGCCGAGATGGGTGGTGCGTTGCTTCTGAATGTGTTCTTCGCCGCCCTGTGCTGCCTCCTACGGCTCCCGAGTTAATATGCCCCCGAGCCCTTAGCCCGCTTCATCGTGGTTCACAAGTCCAACCTAACCGTCCTGCACGGTGGCACGTTTTACTCCTCCACCACTCGCGTACAAACCTTTTGGACGTTGATATTCTTGATTTTCGGTCGGCAAATCGGTAAGATCCACTCGTATAGGCGGAGGGATTACGGACACTATCTCGTTGGATTCTGTCAAAGAACACAATCACCCATTCTTCGTTCTCTAATCGCGTATACAGTCTTGGAGCACTCAAGTGCTCCTCCTTCACCGACAAAGCCTTGCACCACGGGAAAACTGGACAATCACTAGTTGGACCACCGATGGCACATGTTATGCTATAATTTTATAGTACTCCTATTTTCTTGTACTTTTCTTCGTTACGTGAAACTACTTTCTTTTTCGAATAATAGTAAAAATAGGATTTTTTTACCGTATGGGCCTGCTTATAGTTCAGTTGGAGATGGGCTGCTTTTCTGCCAACGCAATCAGAGTAGCCTACATCCAGGATTTCGGGCCTTTCCGAGCTGTTGACAAGCCACCATAGTGCAGCGAAGAAAGTGCGCTACTCTGCTCATTGCAAAGCAGCACAACTGTGGCCACCGCCGATGCGGAGACGGCAGAAGCTCTGGCGTGCAGAGAAGACCTAAACCTGGCGAGCGACCTGAACTTGAGGAAGCTCAGGATCGGGAGTGATTGTGCCTCAGCGGTCACGAACATCCATGGTACACGATTGGGAAAGTATGGAGTAATTGTCCGTGAAATAAAAGCTAGGACAAAAAGTTGTGAGTCTGTTCAATTCGAGCATGAAAGCAGATTATCAAACGGGGATGCGCACAGGTTAGCAAGGAGTTGTATTTACAAGGATGTGGGCAGACATGTTTGGTTCTTATCACCGCCTGTAGGAATTTGTTGCTCGCTTTCTACTAGTTGGTTAATAAAATGTGGTGGTGTTGCTCAAAAAAAAAAAAACACCGCCGTGGTAGTGGTACAACTATAACGAGTGCGGTAGATGTGTACGTGTACCTCGACGTGGTGGCGACAGACAACCACCTCGACTTGGAGGAGCTCGTGGGTCTGTATCCCTTCCTTGCATTCCTTGTGAGTTAGTATTGAATACCATGCGGATTTTTAGATAATGGAACTAACTTGTTCCAGCCTCTACACCTTTTGGATGTACACAGCTTAAGTTCATTACAATCCAGGAGCACTTAGGCTCAGTTCGTCACCATACTAGTGTGACAATAACAAGAGACACGAAAGGTTCAGTTTAAGAAAGAAATAAAGTCTCAAGCCATAACTCTACGCTTCAATTCGGTTTGCAAAACGCCAGCCAAACTTTGCAAAGATATCCATGATGACTGTCTCTAGGACTCGACAGCCTAGCTTGAGGTCTTCTCTTGACCCTTCATCCTTGAGCAGCTGGGACCATGTGCGCGTCCAGTAAGTTATCCGGAAGATCACCTGCATGAAAGTGTTGGGTTTAGCTTTGTGGAATACCATGTCATTTCTATTCAACCACATCGCCCACAACAGGGCTGCTATGCCAAACGAAATTTGAATTCTAAATTTAGGTTGGAAACCATAAATCCAAGAGTCAAACATATCAGACATGCAATTTGGGGATTGAATTCGAAAAGCAATATAAATGGTATTCCAAATGAATTGAGCAAAGGGGCAATCAAAAAATAGGTGTTGGATGCTTTCAAGTGAGCTACAGTAGCAACAAGTGAGGTCACCATGCCAATTCCGCTTTGCTAAATTATCCTTGGTAAGAGTAACTCCTCGTAAGAGGTACCAAAGAAATATCTTTATCTTGAGAGGTAATTTAAGAGCCCACAGTAGAGATCTAAGTGGAATAATCCCGCTTTGCATGATAGTCCTATACATAGACCTAACAGAGAAGTTACCACTACTATGGAGGTCCCAAATAAAAACGTCTCTCTCGTCGTGAGCGTGATATCTATTATTCTTGCCACCAATAAATGCCAAGATTCAAGGTTATGTCCACGTAAAGCTCGCCTAAAGGAAACATTGAGTGGCGTTGAGTTCAACACCCTGTCCACCGTGTCATCTTTTCGTCTAGTAATGTGATAGAGGTTTGGGTATTGGAGACTCGGTGGCGTATCTCCCAACCAGGTGTCTTCCCAAAATCTAATCTGGGTTCCACTCTGAATTTTGAAATGGCCGCACTCGTATGAATTGGTCTTTGGCCTCCATAAGGCCGGACCAAAAGTGGGAGTCTCCCGGCTTGCGTTTAACCCGAGTCGTGGTCTTGTTGGATAAGTATTTCCTTCTTAGAAGGTCTTGCCAAGCTCCTTCCTCATTAATTAACTTGAACAACCATTTGCTAAGTAGGCACCGGTTTTGTACCTCCAAGTTTTGTATTCCAAGGCCACCAAAATCTTTTGGACGACACAAGATACTCCACTTAGTGAGTCGGTATTTCTTTTTGTGTTCGTCGCATTGCCAAAAGAACCTTGATCTGTAATAATCAAGTTTTTTGAGGACCCCTTTAGGAACTTCGAAGAAGGACATCATATACATCGCTAGGCTAGTGAGAACCGAATTGATCAACACAAGCCGGCCTCCTACCGAGAGGAGTTTACCTTTCCAGCTAGCTAATTTCTTTTGGAATTTCTCCTCTATCACATTCCAGTCGCTGTTCAATAGACGTTTGTGATGCATAGGGATTCCGAGGTACTTAAAAGGGGTAGAACCGGTTGCACACCCAAACAAAGCGAGCATAATCCGCTTCACAGTCGCGCGCTTTGCCGTAGCAATAGAGTTCACTCTTATGGAAATTGATTTTGAGTCCCGATAATTGTTCGAACGCACTCAAGACTAGCTTGAGGTTTTCGGCTTGGGGTAAATCGTGTTCCATAAAAAGCATAGTATCGTCTGCATATTGCAGTATCGAGAGACCATCATCCACTAAGTGCGGGACAAGGCCACGCAAATCACCATTGCTTTTTGCCCTTTCAATTAGTATAGCTAGCATATCAGCAACCAAGTTAAAGAGAATGGGTGATAAGGGGTCGCCTTGCCGGAGTCCTTTCTTAGTTTGGAAATAATGACCTATGTCATCATTTACCTTGATTCCGACACTTTCCTCGCCGACAATCTGGTCAATCCACTTACACCACATAGGTGCGAAGCCTTTCATTCGCAACGTCCGTTGTAAGAAAGACCAGTTAACCTCGTCGTATGCTTTCTCAAAATCTAGTTTTAGAATAACTCCGTCTAGTTTCTTTCTATGCATCTCATGAACCGTCTCGTGCAATATAATTACACCTTCCATAATATTCCTTCCAGCCATGAAAGCTGTTTGCGAGGGTTTTATAATATTATTAGCTACCTCCGCCACCCTGTTGGTCATCACCTTGGTAAAGATCTTAAAACTAACATTTAGTAGGCATATCGAGTGAAACTGCTGAATCTGTTTGGCTTCTTTTTGTTTAGGAATAAGCGTGATAATGCCAAAATTAAGGCTGAACAATGGGAGATTGCCCTTTTGAAATTCGTCAAACAAGGCCATAAGGTCCGTTTTGATGACTTCCCAAAAGGTCCGATAAAATTCTACCGGAAACCATCCGGTCCCGGAGCCTTATTATGCTCCATTTGGAAAATGGCTTTCTTAACTTCCTCCTCTCGTAAAACCCGCCGTGAGCAACTCATTTTCGTCTCTAGAAACCCGAGGAATATCCTCTTTTATCGATTCCACGAGGGTAAAGTTATTTCCGTCAGGAGGACCAAAGAGGTTCTTGTAGTAATTAGTGATGTACCGTTTAAGGTTCTCGTCCCCCTCAATCACCCCTTCCTCTTGCTCTAGTTGGAAAATTCTTGTTCTTCGGTGCTTACCATTAGCTACTAGGTGGAAGTATTTGGTATTACAATCCCCGTGCAACAACTTAGTTGTCTTTGCCCGTTGATACCACTTAACTTCTTCCTCCCTCGGTAGTTGGACTAGCCTTTGTTTAAGACAGTTCTTGAGATCTAACTCCATAGGAGTAAGAGTATGTATCTCGGACTTCTTGTCTAACTCATCCGACTTCTTAATTAATTCTGCTTTTTCTTTCTTATATGTGCCACTCGCATTCTTAGCCCAACCCCGAAGAAATTGTCTCAATCGTTGCATCTTCCGCTGCCGGATTTGCAATGGGGTGCCATGGCATTTCTCCTTACGCCGGATATCTGTCACCATTTCGTGAAAACCATCCCGTAGCAGCCAGCCCATTTCAAATTTGAAAGGCGGTTGGCTGTTAGAGTGGGTACCGCTCCCGGTGTCTAAGAGTAGAGGGGTGTGATCCGAGATATCTCGGTTTAGAGCGTGTACGAGTAGAGAGCGGAAATTTGGCCTCCCATTCCGTGCTCACCAACACCCGGTCCGAGTGTCTCATAAGTTGGGTGTTCCCTAGAATTTGCCCGTGTAAATTTCCTATTGGATAGTTCTAATTCTCTCAAATCCAAGCTATCTATAACAGCATTAAATAAGAAAGGCCACCTGTGGTTATAGTTGTCATTATTTTTTTCTTGTGGGTTTCTAATAATATTAAAATCCCCACCTACTACCAGAGGCAAATTCTCCTTAGCACATGTCCGAACTAGCTCGGTTAGGAAGATTTCCTTGAATTCTTGTTGAGCAGCCCCATAAACTGCAACCAGGATCCATCGGTAGCCATCCGATTTATTACGGAGGTGAAACTTAACATAGAAGTCCCCTTCATCAATACCACCAATATCAAAAATGTCTAGATTAATGCCTAGCAAAATCCCACCTGACCTGCCATGAGGCTCGGACCAGTGCCATAGGTAGTTTTGACCCGCGCAAATATTATTCAAAGTAGATTGGTTATAATCTTTCTTCCCGGTCTCTAGTAGGGCCACGAAGTCTAGCTTCTGTTCTCTACATGTGTCTGAAAGGAACCTATGTTTAGCCAAGTCACTAAGACCTCTACTGTTCCAAAAGATTCCTTTCATTTGGAAACTTTGTGGGTTTTCTTTCTAACTATCCTAATCTTCTCGTTATTTTTCTTGCACGACTTGTTTTTTTTAGACAGTTTGGAACTCACAACTTAGGTGGTCACTGTCATCATCCATTATTTCCTCCATTAGATCACCACATAAGTGTCCGAGGGTAATGTTTTCCAAGTCGTCATCATCGTTGTTAACATCTAGAAAATGATCAGTACTGTTAATCTCCACCGCCGTAGAAGGTGCAAGATTTAATCTATTCAATTCAGCTACTTTCAGCATGGTGATAGAATTAGCAATCAGATCACTATCCGTACCCAAACTTATTCCTAAATTACTGATTTTGGAGGAAATAACCTGATCAGATAGTGAATTAATAAATGACTCAGTACCTGCTCGTGTCTCCAGATTTTTCCACGCCGCCCTCTTCTTGGCTCGGTCAAGTACGGGGAGTCCGTCACCTTGGCTAGACGTGGACTCGCACGCGTAGTGTCCGAGCTCGCTTCCTTGATCGCCGCAGCCGCTGAGCGGCAGCCGCCCGGTCCTCCTGTTCCAGGGTCTTGTTTGCCCCCTGGTTTTCCAGGGACCCAGCGCCCGTGCGTGCCGGCGTAGAGCACGCTCCAGTCAGCCGCGCGATCGCGGCAAAGCGCGCCTGCCTTGCCGCCGGGTCTTCCGCGTCACCGGCCATCATAGACAGCTTCATGGTAGGTAGCAGCAGCTGTGGGGGTGTGGCGGGTTCCTTCCCGGTCGGCGCCGTGGCCGCAGGTTTGCTTCCACTTGACCCGGAGTCCAGAATCTGTTCTTGGGGTGCACTGACAGACTTATTTGGTGATTCCTCCATGAAATCAGTAACATCCGGGGCTAGTTTTTCTGCACCCAAGTTCACATTTTGAGCCGGATTAAGAGGTGCACCCCAGCTCTCCACATCATCAAACAGAAGATCATCATCATCGGACATTACGTCCTCCACAATCACATCAGTTTGTTCCGCAATATCTTCAGCCAACACTTTGTCACAGCACTCATCAATTAGTTTATCACATGCCCGATCAATAATCTGCTCAGCCATCTGCCTCAATTCAGCTTCCATGGCCGCCTGCTTCTCTTGTTGCTGCGTTCCGGTCTGACCGCTAGTGTCCGGCTGGGTCGGAGGGGCTTGCTGTTGGCCGGAGTTTCTGGCCCGTTTGGAACCGGTTGTGGTCTCTTTGTTCCTGCCGCTCTCATCTACCTCCATGTCTTCGTTCCCATCGTCATCCTTCCCATGGTCATCCTGTTTATGAAACTCCAACTCCACTTCATCACCGTTTGAATCAAAACCGACCTTCTCATATTCGAACTCCGATAACTACATCAAGTGCCTTGGGCAGTATGTTCGGGTCTAAGACAGCCACAAGGATCCTCCCATAATTATTCTTGCGAGTAGCTTTCATGTCCACAATTTCGAAATATCGATCTCCGATAACTACATCAAGTGCCTTGGGCAGTATGTTCGGGTCTAAGACAGCCACAAGGATCCTCCCATAATTATTCTTGCGAGTAGCTTTCATGTCCACAATTTGGGTAGAACCGAGAATCGATCCAATAGCCCAAAGTGGTAGGTATTCCCGCAATTTTTTACCCACTCCTGTCACTCGGATCCACACTTTTGGAAGTAGAAAACCCCTTCTTTGTCAATCCATTCCTCAAATTCAAGGCGAATTCCGGTTGCTGTCCCATCTTTGCGAACATCCATCCCACCATAAGCTATTGCTCTTTGCAGTTCAGATTTGGACGGAAAAGATACCACCACATTGCCATTATCCTGCTGAATTGGGTCCCAATTATTCCTCCCGGGTACCACTCTTTGTAACTGATCTACCACCTGCTCCATGGGAAGAGCCCCACCGACCACCTTGACCAAAGCAGTCCGAGATTCCTTCTTCTTTGCAAAAGGGGCATGAGGAATATGGTAGAAGCCGAGCCCAGCTACAGCATAGCCAACCGCATGGGCCACCGGCTTTGGCATCTTGAGTATTGGGCATTTGTGGTTTGGGTGCTCAGTCCCGTCACAAATATCGCAATAGAATTCTGCCTTACACTCAGCTACAGTATGACCCTTCCGAGAACATCTCCCACACTGATTTTGCTTGATCGACCGACGCGTACCTTCTGCTTCTCCCAAGCCAGCAGCAGCTCGGACATCCCGGTTGACCGGCGTCTCGCTTGCCGACTGTTCCCGCTCCGGACCACCAGTCCGCCCTCGGCGAGGCACCGGCATAGGCTCCTGGGCGGCAGGTGCCGCGCGGGCTGGAGGTGCGTTTGGAGCCGCCGGTCCGAGCGGGGGCACCCGTGTGTCCGCGGCCGTGGCAGCGAACGTGCCCATCTCACGACCTGGCCGACCATGAAAACCCCGGCGCCGCGAGCCGAGTTCCGGTTGCTTCTAGGCCGGGAGTTGTTGCGCTGCCAGCGAGGTCCGCGGCCTTGCCGACCGTCTCCATACCCCGGGTTGAAGCCATAGGCTTCTCCGTGGAAGGCGCCTCCCGCGCCAAGCACCTCCTCTTCCCGGTAGTCCCCACGGCCGCCGCCGAACGCGCCACGACCCCGGCCGGCGTACGCCCCGGGGAAGTCCGCGCCGCGGTGACCACCAGCAGCCCCTCTTTCCATCTTCGTCGCTTCATCGTCGGCGGAGTTCGGTGTGGCGTGGTTCTCCGCCGTCGGCCGGACGCGGACGGGCGGTGGATCGCGTTCTCGTTGGGTAGACGAGGCGGTGCAGGTGAGGGCGCGTGAACGAATGCGAAGGGAAAACCCTAGAAGGAAGCCGACCCGCCCGACTGAAAAAACTGGTTAAGCCGGGTGGGAACCGAAAGTGGGCCGCGCGACCTCTTTTACTCAGCCCAGCTGGCCCAGCGATCCATTGACCTTCCCGGACTCGGCCATCGTAACGGAATCCCGGATATCCTGGTTTGCCTGTCGGTGGATTTTGAAATTTGAATCTTCCGATCGTTGGCTTACCGACGTCGTCGCCGGCGGTGAAGCCACCGGCCTCTTTGCAGCGCACTCGCGGACATCGGCGTCGATCTTGTCTCCGAGCTCCGGCGATGACATCGCCAAGCGTGATTGCTGGTGAAGTCCGTCGTGAGGGGAGGGGTCTTCGTCGGCGGCCAGCGTCGGCCATCCCATCGCCCGCCGCCGTTGCTCTGTCGAGCAGTTCCGGCCGATGCGCCAAAGGCGCGTGGCCGGTCGCTTGGGTGCGTCCGGGCGCCCGACCTTCGGGCACACTTTCCTCCTCGTCTTCCTCCTCGGAGCTGAGCTCGTCGGCCAGGTCCCGGAATCTGGACCCCGAGGAGAACTTGCGTAACCCAGCCAACGGATCCGCCGTGCAACCATGGATGCGCTCGGCCGTCCGGCGATGGTCCTGCGAGTACTTTGACCAGACTTCGTCAGCTCGCTCGTCTCCTTTCCATGGCGTCGGTGCCAGCGTAAGCCGGCGTGCCGGGGCCGTTTTCCGCTCATCCACCCTTCCAGTGGATTTTTGCATATGAGCTAGTAACTAACTGGGCTGGAAACTAAATGGGTTTGTTACATGGCCAGTAACAGAGTGAAGTATAATATCGCAGCC